>JBCJKF010125678.1:0-10136 GCA_039654545.1 Plocamopherus ceylonicus | reverse complement strand
AGTTATTGCCTAATTGGACAGTTGTGCGGAAGCATAACAAATGTCCATACAGGCGGAACATCCCGTTAGTGAAAATGACAGGATGAGAGGGGTGATAGTCCATGGTTGGACAATTATCACACCATTAAAGTGGGTGTTGTATTTCATAAAAAGAGGGAGTTATCTTCCGATTTCAAATTGTTCTGTAGTGAAATATTTTAATGAAGTTCATGCTATGTTAAAAGTAAAATATAGGGAAGTAATTCTCTTCACTAGCAATGATGGAACTCCCCAGGTAACCAACTCAGTCCCTTTCTTTTCATAAAATACCTTGAACATGCCCTCAAAGAAGTGCGGAAATCCATAGGTGAACCAAAATCCCTGATGAGCCCTAGGGCATCCCTCAATTTAACGTCACTTTTAACCTTAACAGATATAGAGGTGGTTGCTTCCATAGGATTTTATTATACTCAAGCAGAGGGATGGGCAGGGTCTTTCAAATGCAGCTCTATGTTCTTGAGAATAAAATTGAACATTAGAGAGGAAAATGAATGAGTTTTGTGTGTTTATGAAACAATTTCTTTAGTCGCTTGAGTAGCAGGTTATACAGCCAAAACGACTGTATCTGATGATATTTGACAAAATGACTGTTTTCCTTCTTAAAGCCAGAAAAATAAGGAAAAAAAGTTTTGAAAAACGCTTGTCCCCTTCTCCCACACTCAAAATCCAAAATAAACCAAATCAACAGATGCAATCCCGCATCCCCTACCTCCAATCTCCATGCACCCTCACCTGAAGCACTAGGAAAATAAAAGAAAGCAAAGATAAAACTCAATAAACAAAATGAAGCGAACATTATTTTTTCAGCAGTTTTAAATTGTGTTTGTCTACCACTATTTTGAAGCAAAACATGCATTACATTTATTTTTTTGAATAACACAGCCATCTGTAAGAAACAAACTGGGATCCAAGGCTTTGAAATTCCTCAAGAAAGGACGTCCTGTTGATGATCAAATTGTTGTTGATGTTATTACAGAAGCAATCAGGTATTCAAAATTATGATAATACATGTAGTTGCTTGTGAGATATAGGCCATCTAGTATTCTTTTTGAACAGGCTTCATTCTCTATCATCTTATGGCAGTGTATGAAGACAGAGACAAATCAGAGTATTCTTTATGTTTAATTGAACTTTACTCATAAATTAAAATCAAAATCAAATTAAATTAGAACTCTTGTGTAGTGCATATTCACTTAACATATTCTATGCACTTTAAAGGGCTTTAAAAACCAATAATGTTTTGAACTTTATGAGGAGCATACTGAAGAGCACCCATATTGCAGGTTCATCACTCTAGTGTATTGACAAGATCTTCCACATCCTGTAGTTTACGTCTGAATGGGGTGAGAAAATGTGTGTAAAGGGCTTTTTAAAAGAGCTCAACATTGCACCCATCACCAGGATTCAAACCTGGAACCTCTCTGTCTTCAGCTCGTGCCTACAACTAGCTCACAATGGCACACAGAAATTCCCCATAACTTATCATGATAACTTGTCTTTTTTTCAGTCATCAATATCAAACATAACAAAAATTTGTGGAGTCATAAAATAAGAGTAAAGCTGTTCTGAATTCATTAAACAATGTATTTGATGCTAAATTCTATACATGAATGTGTTTGGATCATAAATTTGTACTAAGATGTGGGTTTTGACAGTGAGGGAGGATGGCTTCAGAGCAGTTCATTTCATTATCTAAAATTTGTTTGTCTTAAAGGAGAATTCCAGAAGGAACGGGCTGGGTCCTTGATGCTTACCCACAAAATTACAATCAGGCAAAGATGCTTGAAAAAGCTCTCAGTGGCTATGATGCCAATGCAAGGGAAGCAGTTAAGCGTGAGCCTAAAGGAAAGATGCGCAAATCCAGCCTTGTTCCTGATCCACGACCTCCTGCTCCTCCAGCAGATCCTCCAAGTGGAATTGATGTTGTGATTCTCTTTGATAATAGAGATGAGCTGAGTTTGAAGAGAGCAGCTGGAAGAAGTGGTATGTATTTGTAATCTTTTTAACATCTTTTCAATGATCCACATTGTCTGTGCATCATGTATGGTTATGCGTGTTGTCGTTTGAGTAGTGTTTGGCAGTGGTGAGAGGGTTTCTTGTCAATTTTCTCTTTTGTCTTGTATTTTATAAGTTCTCTATTTTAGTGTCAAATACATGTAAGCAGCCAACATTGAACCTGATAATCATTTATTCCCATCCCTAATTAAAAATTTCAGTTTTGCTTTCAAAAGGTTTTCCATCTTCTTTTTCTTGCTATTGTGTATTCTCATTTCTTTATAAAAGGCGAATATATAATATAACGTGCTTTCAGTTGTTGGGTTTCCTGTGTTATAGATTTAGACTCTTTTATCACTTTTGGGATTCACACTTAAATATTTATACTATTGTATTGAATGTATGAATCAAATCAACATACAAAGGCATTATATAATGCGCATTAAATTATTTTACAGAGCAAATCCAGGCAGAGAAAACTTTCCATGAAGAATTTAACCCACCACCAGACGGCAGTGCTACAGGCATTGGAAAAGTAGAGAAAGTGCAACCAGTTTCTGATGTGTCCTATGATCAAGAGCAAATTCAAGCACGGTGTGTTTTAAAAGAAAAACAATGCTTGTAAAAACTTTAAGAAAAAAAAAGGATAATCAAGAGCAAATTCAAACATGATGCACTTTAAAAGAAAAAGAATGCTTGAAAGAAAGAAAAGGAAATAATTAGTTTAAAAATTGTGTTATTTAATGTCAATACATTGTTTATTAAGAATCAAAAAAATATTCATAGGCATTTCATGCACGCATAATTTAACAGTTTCTTTTATGATATACATGTATTGTTTTGGTTTGCTTTTGATATTATTATAGGATTACTGGATTCCTTGATCAATGGCCCAAGCTAGAAAAATGGTTTACAAAGTTCGGTACTCTGAAAACTGTAGATGCAAGTTTGGAGAAAGAAGCCGTGTATTTGGAAACTGAAAAGATACTTGAAGACACTGTTGCCAAAGTAAGTAGCTTATCGCCTTCTGCCTATGAGTTTCTTAGCCATTCGTTTTTGCCTGTTATTTATTTAAATGTAGTAAAAAGAATTATGAAAGTAAAGACAAACAAATTTGTTAAGGATTGTAGTAGTTCCAATTACTTATCCTTCAAGATATATTTAAGAATCGTCTTATAAAGGTATTATTGATAGTGGAACATATCATTATTGCCTTTGTTAAACTTTTGATTTAGAAACCCTTGAAAGTGTAAAGTTGAAATGTTCAGGGCTAGTGAAGTTAACTTTGATATAACAGCCTTTTGTTGCCTTGAAAGAAAAGACTTACATAAATCATATTTATCTTTGTTTTTGGCTTTTCTCGATAGAAAAGTGTCAGAGGGACTTCTGTTTGATATTTTTTTAAATTGCTTTTTTTTCTTTCTTTTTTTTTGTATTCAGTTTTATTTTCTTTGTGCATTTTTCTATTGTTTGTATTGTTTTGCTTTGCTTTTCACTTTCATAATATGTCTTAAGGTATTTTTTCATAATATGTCTTAAGCTATTTTTTTTTATTCTACAGATTCTAAGCAAAGGTCAAGAAGAAGTACAACAGGAGATGGAAAAAATAGAGGAAAAGGAGGTATACCATTTGCTATTCTTGTTTTATCATGTCCCATTTAGTATTCTGTTATGTCATTTTTAATGACTTAAAGTGAATAGGAAATTGTTTGAAAGAGTGGAAAATTGGTGCTAAAAAGAGAGATAAAAATATGTTCTGGTAAAAAAGATATCATACCTGTCTTACGTATTTTAGGCTCCAGGAGCACCACCAGAGGTTCCTCCTGAACCACCAAAAGAGGAGCCCGCTCCTGGAGGCCCGGAGACGAGAACTTCAAGGCCATCATCAAAAACTGGAAGTCGTGGTGGTTAGTACTATGTTTAATTTTTACTTCTTTAAAGATCATTAAAATTTCTAAGAGTGCTGCTGTTAGGATGAACATGTTTCATTACATCAGCAAAGAATTTTATTAAAAATCTTGCTTGCAAACACATAAAACATTGTATATGGAAGAGTAACATTAATATGTCTCCAGAAACCCTATTAAAGATAAGTACATACAGAAAATCTATTTCAGTTTAGGCATTTTATTTACATGCATTTTGTATCACATCAATATGATAAAATAATAAAGACATTCCAAGGTAAATTATCTAAATAATATGTATTTTAAATTGTATAGTTGATTGAAAAGGTACCAATTATAAAGTTATGTTTATCTTCAAAAGTAAGATTCAAATATGAAACTAATCAATAATAAGGCTAAAATCAAAATGAAATTAACCCCCCCCCCCCCCAACAAAAAACAACAACAACAACAAAAATCCCAGCAAAAACAAAACAGAAAACATAATAGGGAAGAAGAAAGGTAAATGTGATTGTTAAAAAACTCCATGAGAAAAAACTTTGTGCTTCAGATCAAGAGAAATTGGAATCTCACAATTTTGACACAGACTTAATGAAGTCATCTATGATGACACAGAAGAGATCTGATGATAGTTTATCCACTGGTGACTTCCTGTCTGCTCAAATTAAAAATTACTTTTCTTTTTGTGTTCATTGTGAAACTATTGCAAAGCGTTATAAATTGCATCATATTTCTGTATTTGGATTAAAAAAAATTATTTTTTTTGTTATTGTTGTTGATTTTTTTTAGGATTGTTTTGCTCTTAGGCTTTTCTTTTGTTTAACTTCCTCCTCTTTCTACGTTATGCTACATTCAAATGTTCATTTCCATCAAGTTAATAAGAAAGATGCATCCCTTCTGAAAGCATAAGTGACTCAGATTTTAATGTTATTGGCAGATCCATGTAATTTGAGATGAAAAACGCAAACATGCGTGTGGGAATACAAATTCCATGTTATTAGATCCTCAATATAGCAGTCATTATCCATACAATACATTAAAGCTGCAATGGACAATTGGAGAGTAATTTTGAAATAAAAGTGGATTTTTATATCAGCTCCTCATTAATAGTGCAAAGTGACAGGTACCTCCTGTTTTTGTTTATTTGTTTATTTCTTTTGTGTTGTTCTTTATAGCTCATATAAGAATTCTTTTGACTAAATTATCTGTGTCATATTTAAAAAAGAGGATAATGTTTACTGAATAGTTGGAACATAACTTTGATTCAACAAACTATCATTTAATAACATTTTTGGCTCTTTTCCATGTACTTATCTTTGAATACCCCAAGATATATCACATTGTAGGACAGGGTAATTTTCAATCAATCAATCATATTCTCTTCAAGGATCGGCTAAATCTAGAGGATCATCAAGAGAAAAGAAATCAAAATCTCCCAAAGGAAAGAAATCAGATACTGGGAGTGCTAAAGGAAAAGGGAGCAGAGGTCAGTGATGTTTTTCTTTGAATGTAAAAATGTAAATCTCATGATTGTTGCCTAGACAGTGTTTTCTAGATTCTATGCTGTATGAATTATTGCTGTTGATGAAATCAACCAAGAAAGGTATTTGAATGAATTGAAAAAATTGCACATGTTTTGTCAAATAGGATCATCTCCTAAATCAGCGGGTAAGAAGGGATCAAAGAAATCGAAGACTCCAGAACCAGAACCAGAGCCCGAGCCCGAAGAACCTACTGGTCCACCACCCCCGAAACCTGGGGATGAAGAATGGGACTTTGTGGACTTGGGCATTGACAATGTATGCTTTCTCATTTCACCTTTGAAATCTTTGTAAACAGTTTTTTAAACACGTTTTAATTTGTTTATCTATGTTTTCTATATTTATCATTTGTAATGAAGAATAATTTACTTAAAATGACAAATTTTGATAAAGCCTTTACAAAAAAACAACAAAACAAAACAATCAAGCAAAACGAAATATATTTAGTTGCAAAACCAACAGCTTATGATAGAAAACAAAATTGCCGCTTGAAGGCAATGTGTGAAGTCGCGTAATGTCTTGTAAGACTCTTCAACAAATGTTGCTTTATGTCAGCTATGAAACAAGGTCGAAAGTAAATGGTCAATGAAAATTTCAGTTATAGTAGCCCTTTCACTTACTGTATTTCAATTCTTAAGGGAACTTTTTACTGTCAAGAAAGAATTTTTTTTTCTTTAGGAGTTAGGTATACTTCTGATATTTTGCGATATGCTTGACTATAGATGATAATAAAAAAAAAAAAAAAGTGAAATGTGAATATATGTGGATTAATGGATTTGGTTCTTTTTCATAATTACTTCCAGGAGTTGGCAAAAGTACTCGTTCTGCACTGGGAGGAAACAGAGAAAGCCTATATTGATAACTGCAAACATGTCTTCCGTAATGTTCGTGGAGAGAGGGAGAATATATATCGATACTTTTTCCAAATAAAGTATGATTATGATTCTGAAATACCTACTTAACTGTTGTTCATTTTTGCTTCCTGAGAATTTGAGGGATATAAATGCAGTTGTAATGGAGAATTATATGGAGAATTATAAAGTTAATGGGGCATGATGAAAACATGGATATGTACTTGTGAGATTACTGCTTTTAAAATTTTTTCCAAACTCAGCCTACACAGATAGCACCATAAAAAATCTTTGAAATGAGGAAGGGGAGTAAGGAGTGAATATCCCAATATTTTATTCTTGTACTGTGTCTCTAATTTTATTAAAATAATGATCTCCCTATTTACCTTCACAGAAAAGATTTCCTTCAGTACTTGAAGAGGCCTGATTGCAAGCAAGAATTTGTGGAACAATGGCAAAAGGTT
The DNA here is from genome assembly GCA_039654545.1 of Plocamopherus ceylonicus. NCBI lineage: Eukaryota > Metazoa > Mollusca > Gastropoda > Nudibranchia > Polyceridae > Plocamopherus > Plocamopherus ceylonicus. Next base: position 3,339 of record JBCJKF010125678.1, on the reverse strand, counting down.
GGCTTTATTGTTGCAAATTTTTCGTTTCTTCTAGCTTTGATTTATAATTCGAATGACTATGATATAAAGCTGGAATGGAAAAAAAAAAATGATTGTACTTTTAGAGTCTGATGCCAGAGACAAATCTGTGATTACTATTATTTTCTTAGAAAAGCAGATGAACTGAGGGAATAATTTGAATGAAAAACTCAGAAACATGAAGAGAAATTTAAATAATTGTGGTTTAATTCATCTTTCTATTTAAAGCTACCATTTATTCATTTAAATCTATAATACATTCTGTTTTGTTTTTTGTTAGCAAATTGTTGTGTCAAACTCAATTACTAAAAGCTTTGATGCTCCCACTAAAGAATACTAAATATTTAAGTATACATTTTTGTTTTATATTTCAATATGCTCACACTGAGTTTTTGGGTTTGTTTTTCTTAGTCATTATAAAAAGTGCTATCATGAATTTCTATAAAAACCATGCATTGCAGGCTTACAATGAAGTATCAGATGACATGAGAGATGATGAGGAGACTAGGGCAGAACTCCATCAGCAAGTAGATGATCTCAGAGAAAGACTATGGAATATCTGTGATGAGCGAAAAGAGCAAGCTGAAAGGGAACGAGAAACAAATATGAATGATGGTTGGCTAGACGACCGTTTGGGAGTTTTAAGTAACCATTATCTCACAGTGATGCAGGTAGATTAGACTTTATTTAATCAAGTTTATTAACCTACTAGCTTACTCTACTTGATTGAATAATATGGTCTCCTTAAAAACTAAAGAGGAAATGTCTCCATCTCCATTTGATATCATTCAAAATATTTTTGAACTTAATACGACTAAAACTTTGAAAAAAACTTCCTATGTGATTAATCTTTATTCCTCCTTTTTTCCTCTATCTTTTCTGTGGAATGTCATTGTGAATGTTGATATTTATTTTAAATGAATTTTTCAGGCTGAGGTTGATCGTCTTCAAGACACTGTAAGATTACTCAAGGATTACTATCGAGGGATGGATGGATATGTTCCAGATGCTCTGAATCCTGATTATGAGAGAGTGCCACTAATTGAGGTTTGTTGCTTTATTTGTCTTTTACATTTTTCCAGTCAAATGCTTTCACTCTAAAAAGAAGAGGAATAGAGATTTCTAAATCTCCTTTACTTGTGCTTCATGGAGACTTTATGGAGACAAAATATATTAACCAAGATGTTTCCTATGTTTTTATTATTGTGATTTTGTTTTCAACATAAAAATATATGAAAATTATCTCATTTAGTTGCCTGTTGAGAGGCCAGAGACTCCTGAGGCAGTAGCTAGTGAGACAGCTCAATCACCCATTGATGATTCCAGATCTGATCGCTCTACTTCAGCTCGCTCAAAATCTCCAAAAGGTACCTTTAAGCTCTTTCTTTTTATTATCCATCATCAAGATCATTTTTTTCCTACCCATCTTTTGGTAAATGATAACAAATGATGCTGATAAATCAATACATTTATTTTTCTTGAGAAAAAAGCTGTGATCTTTAAATGATCTTGAATGAGGAATATCACCTTTTCTTACAAGGTGGACGAAGATCTAAATCTCCAAAAGATCGTGCCAAATCACCAAAGGGATCCAGATCATCCAGGGCTGCATCAGGCAAAAAGAAAGGCAAAGGAGGAAAAGAGACCCCTCAACCAGAAATCCCAAAATCTTCAGAGGGTATTGGAAGAAGGATAATGTAAGTATCAATGACGAAAGATAAACATTTTTTTGTATAATTAGATGAAGAGAAATTTTCATACCATGAAAGACCAAGTTTGTGTTGCCTAGTTGAAAACTTACCAGTACAACAAATTGTTGGCATTGCTTTAAATCTACAGCCCTGGCAATGGTTTTAAAATACAGTGAAGTCCCCTGCAGTGGATTATCTTTGATTTCCCTCTTTTTTCTTATAATCACTTGCTTTTTGTTTTAAATTTTCGTTAGAATTTTTTTCCCATCATTGTTCTTTGTTTTTATGTACTTTTTGTCTTGAGTTTTAGGTAGAGGAGGGGGGAGGGGGGAGGGGGGAGAGACAGTTCCTTTTCTTTTGGGGGCGAGATAGGATGTTGTTTCTTCATTGTTGTTCTTCTTTTTGTTATTTGTTTTTGTTGTTATATAAAATGTTATAAAACGTGATATAAGGTGACACTAATATATTTTGACACAGGAATTACACTGTAGTGGTAGATAAGCAACATACATACCTTTCCATCCTTATTTTCTTGAATGTAAATAAATCACTTTAATGCAACTACTGCACTTTTCTTGATTAGTATCCCATTAGTGCCCCGCCGACCAACGTCTCCAGATGCTGATGCTAAAACTGGCGCCACACCAAGTAAAGATAAAAAAGACAAGAAGACAGCCAAGAAAGGAGCTACAGCTGCTGATGATGTACCAGGTGCAGAGAGTCCAGCACCACCACAAGATTTAGATGAAAAACTGCTATATGATGGCTATATGTATGCTATCAATGGTATATCACACATGGTGAGAAGGAAGGATGAAAAAATTGCTATCTTTTTCCTTATAAAGGGAATATTCTTCTAAAAAAAATGTTATAATGGTGAGAAAGTCTCTAAATAAAAGCAGTGAACAACCTTTGTGGGATTTTTCATGGATTACATCATGTGAAATTCTTCAGAGTGGACCTTGGCTATGACTTAAGGGTCTTACTAAATTTTACTATTAAATGCATCTTATGGTTGCTTCCATTTGCCTTGAATGATTACATAGCAATCATACCCTCTGGAAAAAAGGTTTCTCCCTTCCTGACTTCTTAAACTGGGAAAACCTAATGTAACAGATATTAATGACACAAAAGTTAAAGCTTCAGGAAAATTTCTTTTAAGGTACAATGTTATTTTTTAGTTTAACTGTTACTTTGAATATTTAATCAAGTTTGTTGTACTCAATATCAAAATTACAGAAGAAAATTCATGTACGCTAAAGAGCATCATGTGTTATGTGGAAAGTCTTAATTAATAATGGGTAATATTAGTTGACAACACGATATCATGGGAATGACATAACCCAAAATCCTCCAGAATACTGCTCTCCTCTGAAAAAACAGGTATTTCTCCTTTAGTGGTCACAGTGGCAGTTGGTTATGCTTTGGGCTGACAACCGAAAGGTTAGTGGTTCGAATGCCATCAGGGACATTGTGATTTAACCCTTGGGCAAGGTTATTTACACTGCTTGCCTCCGTTTTTGGCGCTGCTCTTCGGCTGACACTCGGTTTTCGGAAGAAGAAGAAGAAGAAGAAGAAGAAGAAGAAGAAGAAGAAGAAGAAGAAGAAGAAGAAGAAGGAGGAGGAGGAG
>JBCJKF010125567.1:0-10136 GCA_039654545.1 Plocamopherus ceylonicus | reverse complement strand
ATTAATTAAAAAGTTATGAATTTTTTAAACCACCCTACTTTTTGGGGTACCGGCGCCATGATCTTGTGTCAAACCTTTGGTAGTCTATGAGTTAAAGTTGTTGCAAAATAATCTATATGGTTTGTTGGTTTTTTTTGTGTTTTTTTTAATATATGATTTTATAAATGCCTATTATTTACCTTAATGTTTCTATTGGTCTTCCAGATTCCAAGGCTAGGAGGCATCAAGAAAGGTTGGGTGAAAGAGTATTTGGTCATCTGTGATTTCAAGCTCTTTCTCTATGAAATTCCTGCCGACAAAAATTGGCCTAGTCAGCAAGTCCAACAGGTTTTGGATATGAGGTGCGAAATTAAAGAAATGAGTAATTAACCATAATGTGGAAGGTTTCAATGTGTTAATCTGTAAATATTTAAGATTGCTGATGATTTTAGAAACTATTTTAAATTCCATTGAGCACATGGAATATCTGAAATAGATTCAAAAATATCTAAAATAAAATACAATACAAATTTATTCAATTTTCCTATTAAATGGGAAAACTGGGTGTGCTAGATCTGTTTTTGTTTTGATTATTATTATTATTTTTTTTTTTATTTATATTTATTATTATTATTATTATTTTTTTTTTTTAAGGGAATCTAAGACTAGTTGATGATCAAGAATGCTCATGTATTGCTAGGAACATGTCTAACTTCTTTGTTTACTTCTTTGTTTACTTCTTTCAGGGATGAGTATTTTTCTGCTGAAGCAGTAGCTCCTAGTGATGTGATTCATGCGAACAAGAAGGATATTCCTTGCATATTTCGAGTACGTAGGAAGGTGTTTTGTGTTAAGTGAAGCGATTTTCATGGTTGAGATCAATGTTGGTGGCAACAGTGGTATTGTTTAATTTCAAATTGTTTGAATAAAGATGGTTTTAAATTTCTTGAGAAACCCCAACCTGTGGATTGAAAAAACAAAAAGACAAAACAAACTCAAACTAAAAGCAAGTAAATCAGGATTTAACATTGTAGGCCAATATTCTCCTATGCACATTGTCTTTCAACAGGTAACAACATCTGAAATGAATCCACCTGGAACCAATCATCAAATTCTGTTGCTTGCTGATAGTGAAAAGGAAAAAGAAAGATGGCTCACAGTTCTCACTGAGATGCAAAGAATACTACGCAACAAGCGCTTGCCAATTAAGAATGTAAGAAAGTATAGATAGGAATGATTTCACTTGAGTTTCTCTTATCTTTTAAAGATTATTGTGTCTATTTTTCCGCGATCTTCTCATTTTTCCCCCTGAGATTTCATCCTTTATTTAAGATACCTTCAAATGTTTTTAGTTGTATTCTATGTAGGTGTGATGAAAATATTAATGATATGAATAATATATGTTTCATCTCTCTTCAATTGTATGTTATAGGTTTACAGCGCTCAAGAAGTATGTGATAACTCCCTTTCCCTGGTGAAAAGTACACATTGTGCTGCTATTCTAGGTAAATCTTCATAATATGAATGTGGATGTGTGCATATTTCTAGTTGTTTGATAAAATCCCTACGTAAATTTGAGATTTATTATGTCATAAAGTAGAGTTGCTCTAACACCTAGTATGGGGGAAACATAAAAAGCGGGTTAGTAGGTGGACCTGATTCTTAGTCGAACTACGATACTTTGCTTTCAGGTGGAGGGCCTATGCATTTTGTTGGTTAGGCGAGGCTAGTCTCATGGACCACACCAGTTCCATGTGAGAATTCTGATATTCAAAACATTCTGTGATTGGTAAATTTTTGATCAATCAGAAAGGGATAAACATTTTAGATTTCCTGAGCAAGTTCACAACAGTGAATAAAAGGGATATTCTGACTGTGACGGTGTTCGATGTCGCAACACAAGCTGTGCAATGCCTTTCTCTCCGCGGTTGCTCCCCCCCCCACAACCATGGCATTCGATACCTACATAATCTTTTGTTATCTGTCCTGATCGAGACAATGCTAAGACGCGATCGGTGTCTATTGTTTGTCGTATTCAAACAATTGTTTGTCGTAGATAAACAATGTATGAAGTGGGTAGAGCATCTTCCTCATATCTGACTGTCATTTGACCTTTTTTTTAAATACCAAAGGGTGTCTTGACCTGTGCGATGGTTTCCTCAAACATCTCCGCCTGACATTCACTCGCAACTTTTTATGCATTGTCGGCAATGGCATGATCACATGAAATGATTTTATTTACTTTACCTCCAATGAGACGGGGTTCTAAGGCAGACTGTACTGCAACTGAAGGATACATATGGGGTACATAGTTTTATATAGGAACAGATTGGTTGCTCAAAGTGTTCTAAGGTAAACCAGGTTCTTAGAACAACTCTACTGCTCTAAAATACATTACGAAAATAGTATATATATATACAGCTTTGCCAAATAATGGACAGCATAGGTTGAAAATGATAATGAACAATAAATTGCACTTTTATCACCAAATATCCAAAGCTAGAGCTCAGAGCATTTTTCAATGAAATCTATGATACAACAACAATTGGTGTATTTGTATGCTTTGCACTATAAAAAGGATATAAACAAAAATATATATACATGATGTATCCATCTACAATAGAGCAATATAATAGACTTCAAATCAGTGTAAACAATAATAATTTAATAGCAATGGAGAGCCATAATGATTATTTTGCTTCACATTTTTTTGAAAGATATGATATATATATATATTTTTTTTTTTTTTCTTATCAGATACTACCAGATTGATTCTTGGAACAGAGGAGGGACTGCATGTTGTTGATTTGAGCAAAGACCGTAAGTAAACTATTTTAATCTCAGCTCTATTTAATGATGTATTTCAATGTAAGATTTAAAAGCCATGTTTTTTTCCCCAAAAATGTCGTATTTTTACATTTTGATTTTTTCTATTTCCTATATCATTACCATAACGTTATCTCCTTTCTTAGTCTTGTTCTGTCTCTCATACAGTCTTCTCTCAGTGTTACTTTGTCTGTCTTTCAGAGCTTATACGCATAGGAGACAGAAGTGAAAGGAAGCCAGTCTACCAAATCGACTTGATACAAGAACAACAGCTTGGACAGATTGTCTTCATAAGTGGTATGTATTTAATTGAAAAAAAAAATTGCTGTGTTATTTTAATTATAGTTTTATGAAATTTGAATGAAGGAAAAAGAAAAGAAGCCGAAACATTTCAAAGTACAAATACAAGCATGAAAGGAAAATATTTGGAAGAGATCATCTACCTGCACAATACCTTCCATTTCTGGTTGAGTTATTTTGCTTAGAATTATCCTGTATAAAAACCCCATTATCACTCCTATGTTGTCTTGCTGTAGTATTTCTAACTTTTCGAAATGCCTTTTTCTAAGAGAAAATTCTTTTTATGGGAGCTACGAGTATTCTCGTAATGACTACTGCTCTGGGCTACGAGTATTTTCGGAATAGGTATTCCAAATGGTCTGATGTCTGCCATTACTTTACCGGTATTAAAAAAGTTCCTTTTGCTTTCTCATCTGCCATTGACTGTTTTTAGTGGCAATTTGGATGTAAACAACTTATTTATAATATCCTGTAAGCTGTTTCAGTGAGGCAACCTCATGTTGGGAAGAATGTCTGTGGGGGCAACGCAAGGATAAAAAGAGTTAAATTGGACTAAGTGCAATTGATTTCATTCGTCCGTTGAGTTGGCTAATGTATTTCTTGGTTGATTTCCTTTTCTTGATATAAAGAATAGCTAAATTAGTATACAATACAAACTTATAAGTAAGAGACCAAGAGGTAGGACTCATGGAATGGGGTGGATGATATAAAGGAGGCACTACTGAAAAAAAATTTATCTTCACATAAGGAAATTTCATTTATTTTTGTCTTGGATTGTATTTCCCATTTCCCATGTATCATTGTGGGCCAAATTCATTTATTCAATCAGTGAATTGATCAGATTCTATTTTCTTTTCAGGAAAACAAAGGCATATAAAGCTTTTGCATGTCTCAGCTGTCGAGGGTCAAGATGCAGACCCAGTCAAAATCAATGAATCAAAAGGATGCAACACATTCAGCTATGGAATTGTACGCCAGTCAGGAGGAGGGACTTTGTGCTGCCTGTGTGTTGCCATCAAGCGTACTGTCCAGGTTTATGAAATCAACAAAAGCAGACAGAGATACAGAAAGATGAAAGACATACAGGTTGGTGTGATTTTACTTTTGGCCATTGTATTATATGATATAATTCTTTACTCTTGAAAAGGTGAAAGGCTTTTTTTTTAATGATTAATTGTGAATTCCCTTATTAAATATGCATCTCATATGCCTGGGTGGTACTCAAAAGACCAAGTCATAAGTTTCTCATTTGTGTCTTATGCTATGGTTTAAATCATTGCACTGAAAGTTATTTTAATACTTTCTAGAGAGTCCCACATGTAACTTTGCCCTGCAAAGATAATCAACTGATTTCTTATGCTAGTGGTGAGTCCCATATTTTGTTGCTCTTCTAAATGGGTCCTGTACTGGCCTTTTAGGGTTGCTGATACTCATACTTATTTTATCCAGTTGTAACCAGTCTCATCATGTCAAATGACCTTAAGACAATGAAAACACAGCAATTGTATGTATTTAAATGTCAATATAATAAATGAAAGGATAAAAGAAAATCAGGTACAAATTGTATTAGGTCAGTTGAGATGAGTGATATAATGCTGATTATTTTTTCTGAAACAAGTACACATTTCTTTTTATCAATTTTTCCTGTTGGAATATTTGAATTGTGAATACCAGCAATAAATATTTATTTATTTTGATTTATCCTTTCAATATGGAGAATTTGGGCCTACCATGAACCAATTGCCCACGCTTATGAACTAAATGCCCAATTATGAACCAAATGCTCACACCTATGAATCAAGGCCAGCCGTAGATTATATCAGTGTGTGGCGATTATTCTTTTTTCATCTTGTTAATGATAGATTAGTAATTTTATGATGAAAAGGTCATTATTTCATTCAAAGAGAGGACTTTATAAACAGTAATAACCACATGACAACACCCTCGTCACAGTCCAGTGACAGCTGTGTCAAGTGTGGACATGGGCTGATATAAGAAACAGGCTTTGTCAACCCAGTCCGCAGAGAAACCACATCATCGATCGGTTTCAAGGCAACCAGCGGATCAGGGTAAAAGGAGTTAAAGATTGTTTCCCACAGTTTTTCAAAACTGTCTTCCATCAAGTAGAGCAAGGTTGGGAACATATTGTCACAACGTGGTATTTTTTTTTAGTGAGCGTGTTTTAAAGTGTCTATTGCATTTTAATTAATCGATAAATTTCCTCTTTGACATTTTTGCAGGTGCCTGGTCTTGTAGACTGTATAGAAATGATGAGTGACCGTCTATGTGTTGGTTTTCCATCCAGTTTTGCTATCTACAGTGTTCAGGGAGATGCGGCTCCCACTAGTAAGTTATGAGTTTTGTATCAGATGTATGCTTTGTTCATGTTTTGAATATTAAACAAAAACAACTCTCAGAAGCAGTAATTTAAAATGTCTCATTGGTATTTTTATGAGGTTGTCTCTTAGTTTGTTTATTATTTGAAAATAAGCTTAATAAATGCTCCATATACTTTCATTCTCAGCTTTGGTGAACACAGAAGACAACAGCTTGAATTTTCTTGTTCAAAATCCAATTGATGCAATGTTAGCAGTGGAGCTGTCTTCCAGAGAATACCTCTTGGTCTTCAATAGTATGTTGAAAATTACCATGTCTATCACTTTCCAAATTTTTCTGTTTTGCTTAGTCATGATAGAGATTTGCTTTAAATCGACTGGTCGTGAATCTTTTATATTTCAAAATGGAATTGTAAATTGATCTTTGTTCATAACTTTGGGAAAAAATTCTAATTACATAATAGAATAGTCGAGAAATTCGGTTAGTAAATAAAATCATGTGGTCTTGTTGCCTCAGACATGCCAAACCTCATGAACATTTTGAGAGATTAATGAAAGAAGTGCATTCCTCATGCTCTCGTGATTGTAATTCAAATCTCATGACAAAAATTGATCACTGGGGAATCATCAGCCGAGATAACACAAAGATGTGACCTACTGAGTACGCTGTATTATAGTGTTATTCATAATGGTATTTTATTTTGTAATTCGGTACTTGACCTTTTCTTGCTTATCATGATGTACAATTGCACAGGATAACCCTAATAGAGGCCTATTTGTCTTTTTCTGCAAATCACTTATTCTTTGTATTTTGGACAATGGGTTTTATTATTGCTTTGTGGACCTTTTGTGATCATGGGACTTTAGCAAGCTAATTTGTGGGGTACATTGTCTCCCTAAAATTTGTCTAACGTCACATATTTTTCGTGTATAGCTCATATAAAGTCCCTTCATAGGTTAGCATTGCACAAAGGAAAAAAAAATGTATTTAGTATTGAAAATAATCAAAATCCTGCATTTAGGGCTTACTTGGGAGGTTTCTACTTTCCAAGACCTCTATGTTTTGTTGATTTGTGAAGAGGCCATAAAAGACGAAAAAGCAAATACCTTTCTTGCTTTCTTTTCTTTACAGTTGTTGGTGTTTTCGTTGATCATCATGGTAACAGAAGTCGAGCAGAGGAAATTCTTTGGCCAGCTCAGCCTCTTGCTGTCAGTAAGTCTAACATATTGATGGATCTTTGTCAGTCAGTGGAGAAATATTTGTGAAAGACGGTAATGTAGATAACGATAAGTTGACACTGTATGAAATAATGTATAAAATCATTGAGTATAAACTCTACAGTCCTTAGTATGATTACAGTTAAAACTTGTAAGATCCAGGTTATCCCCTTTTTACCACACTCTTATTTGATCAGTACCCATAGGTAGGTGTAATTCCAAGCATATTTATTTTTAGTCTATTTGAAATTTTGCCAGCTAAAGGGAATGTCGATCATATGCTAATCCCTCTTCTTTCTTTTTCTTTTATAGGATATTCAGCACCACACTTAACATGCTACACAGAGAATTCCATCTTTGTCTATCATGTAAATCAATGTGAATGGGTGCAAACACTGTGTCTGAAAAAGGTAGGGCATGAATTTTCATCGATATTACTTAAAAGTAACATAAAAAAAAAAAAAAAGAAAAAAAGAAAAGAAAAGCAAAACAAAAAATGAAGAATGATTTTGTTGACATACGGAGCTCAAATCGCTAGTCCAGTGGCTAGGGTGAATGTGTTTTTGCCTGTGTTTCTGATTTGTGCATTTTATCATGTTCATTGCTGGAAATTGTCTAGTGCTCAGAAGAATTTTGGATTGTCCTCTAGCAGTGTAAGCGAGTTGTCTTTCTAGTTATTGTCATTGGTTTGTCGCCACTGTAAATCTTTATAGAAGTTAAAATTTTTACTCCATGTAAAACTCGATGTGATTATCCTGAATTGGGATAGTAGCCTTGTAAAATCTTTCTGTCATGAAGGTCGATGGTTTTATCAATGTACTCTCAATGGGGATAAGATAGTAAAGATGTATTGCTTCCCCTGAAAACAAAAAAGAAGAAGGAAAAACAGGAGAGAATTGTTTGAAGAATTTTTTCTTTTTATTCTCAGACCAAACCTTTGAACAAAGATGGGACTTTGAGCTTGTTGAACAGTATTGACTCACAACACATTGTCTTCTTGAAAGACATCAATTCAGGTTTGTATTGATTCGAAGCTCTTATATTTAACTCTTTCAAGAATATGCAATTCACTCCTATGCATTTATTTTTGTAATAAATCTTAAATGTATTATATACAAATATTAATGCTACTTATCTTGAAAAAATGCTCATGAACATGGCATGTTAAATGACTGAAATTTTCTATTTGATACCCAATGAAAGATGAAATTGTCATGACTACACTCTTGCCTTTTCCTCCTAACACATTTTCATGTTATGTTTCTATTGTCTCCATCCTATTTTGCAAAGACATTGCTTAAACAATATTGTACTTTGCTTTACTAAGAGTAAAGATGTGACTGGATCCTTTATTTGTAGAAATTCCATTTTTTCCCCTCAAATATACAGAAGAAGAGAAATTGGCTGTGATGGAGATATTCAAGCAGAAAAACAGCCGAAATAAACGCAGATTTTCGTTCAAAACAAGCCAAGATGATAGATCGAGCAAAGCGTAAGTAGCCATCAGACATATTTAACAAAGCCTGTAATGATATTGAAAAGAAGAAACCATAATTTTTCATTTTTAACATAAGATGTTTTCCATATTTTCCTTACTGTTCTCAGAAGATGACAAATTACCATGCTTTTTCACACCCTTCCCTTTATTGTGGAGGATCGAGAAACCTTAGTACATTCATAATATCCTGTCAGATCATCATTTCAAAATGCTACAGTTCACATTTTTACAGACTTGTCATTTATGACATTTCTTTGATGTTTTTTGCCAGTACTGTTTTCTGTGTGAAATTACATGTCATTTTAAACATGTTTTTGTCTTCAGTTCACTCATTTTCAACTTGTAAGTTAAAAGTTTTAATCCCTTAACATTGCTGAGAATGAATTAAGCAGATTAGAGAATGGCATGTGTGTTAACACTGTATATTTTGGAAGTTGAGCAGAGCTTTTCAGTGAATATTTTTATAATGAGCATTTTGAGCATGTCTTATCTTTCAGTCTAAAAATAATTTGGATGGAAGTTTGATGTGATTCCTTTGAATTAATTTGACTTTTAACATTGAACCTATGCCTTTGTTTATTTCTTTTTTTCCCATTTCATTGATTGTTGTGTTATAGACAATGTTTTGACAAGCCATTTTTCTAATTTTTCTTTCATACAATTATTTGGATGCTGTATAAGTTCATTTGGTTAAAGGAGATGAACGATTTTGTGTATTGTGTTTGTCAATTATTATGAACTGTGAATGTATTAGAGGGGAAAAAGAAGAGAGCTTTCTTCCTTCCTTTCAGTGTTCACTTGCTTTTAATGGTTGTGTCGAGTCTTTTTTAAATTGGCTGACATCCCTAACTAGCTACTGATGGCTTTTTAAAAAACATATACAATAGGAAGTTTAATGTAGGATTGACCATTTTTACTAGGTGCCTAACTTACAATATAATTGGTCCATTTCACTTCCTTACTCCAACACTTGCATATTCTGAAGGAAGAAGTGTTATAAAGTGCCGCGGTAATTTATAGTAGTTTTATGCTTTTTGCATTTTTTCTATGTAAGGAGCACATTGCCTTTTGTCACAGGGTTCTTTAATTCTTCCTTCAGTCACAAGGGCCAGGATGTTTTAAATACTTTTTACATACTTTTTCAAAATATTTGCTGATTAGTGGAAGTTATGTTTCTTCCTTTTCTCATTTGATTTTTATGGTTTTATGGCATGAACGCTTACTCTTATACAGCAAAAAAGATGAAGGGTGTTTAATCATGAGAAGTTACATATTTTGAATGGGGTTGTCTTTTTGTTTTGTTTTTATTTTTTGTTATACTCAATGCCTTTGACCTTTGATACTATAAATGCATGATAAAAGTGTAAATTAAGATTACTAACCTAAGTTGCCAAATGCATCCATGCCCACCAGACCAGAGCGGCGAAATCGAGACATATCAGGCCCTCTCACCTTCAGTCATATAGCTCACGTGGGGCCAGGGCAGATTTGGCCGCCTGCCCAGGGCCCGACAGCTCCTGCGTAAGGCTTCCCTCTTTGCTTTCTGTGTTTAGTGTCTCTCTCCCCTTTTTTAGTTTCTTGCCAATGTTCAAGCTTGCAAATGTTGTGGTTCTTGTACGTGCAATTTTTCAAAGTAATAACATCTTATATTTATTGACATTTACCTGTTCATGAATGTTTAGAATGGAAAGAATTCTTAGATGTAGGCTGCATTAAAACTAATGGTCTGGCTGTGAAAAATCTTATACACTGCTGTAGGCTGTTGTTTCTCATATGATATATTCTTGCAACAAGGCATTTAATGTAGCACTACTTAGAGTTCATTAGTTCCACAATGATGAAATCATGAAGAGGAATGATATGTGATGTGAACCTCAATGGTTGGTGAGTCATTTCCTTATTCAGAGCTGCCAAGTGTCCCGCATTTCGCGGGACAGTCCCGCTTTTCAACCCCTTGTCCCGCCGTCCCGCCCGCATTT
>JBCJKF010125456.1:0-10136 GCA_039654545.1 Plocamopherus ceylonicus | reverse complement strand
TCTTCTTCTTCTTCTTCTTCTTCTTCTTCTTCTTCTTCTTCTTCTTCTTCTTCTTCTTCTTCTTCTTCTTCTTCCTCATCCTCCTCTTCTTCTTCTCCTCCTCTTCCTCTTCGTCTTATTCTTCTCCTCCTCATTATTACCTCACCCCCCCCTTTTTTCATCTTCCTTTGTCCCTTCCTTTTCCTTTTCCCCTTTTGGCTCCCTCTATTCATCCTTTTCTTCTTTTCCTCTACGTTTCTTTCTCCCATTGTTCTGATAGAACAAATCATTCTTCTTCACAAATCTATAATTAGAGAACTTGGTCGTATTCTTTGTACCGAGTTGCAAGAAGAAAAGTTGGAGGGAAAAGTAAAGACGAATTATCATAATGCCTTCGGCAAGTTGTGTGTACACCAGTATGTTTAGTGTAGTAGTTCACCTCTTGATTTGATGGATTAAAGTTGATATCATTCTGTCTTTCTTTTTGGCTTGTAAACCTATTGCTTCCCCCCCCCCCCCTCCCATTTTACCATGCCTTTATTATTGGGGAATGGATAAAGTACATCGCCTTACATTTTTCTCGGCTGAATGATCTTTTTCCTATAAAAGGAGCCAATGTTATTTTCGAGCCAAGGGACATAATTAGGTACTGACAAGCGATCTACTTTGTAGGGCCCGGCTTTGTAGCCTTCTTATCAGTAATAATTATACTTTTTATCCTCGTCATATTATTTTTCAGTGGGATTTTTAATGGGAAATTATTTTCACCCCTGTCATCATGCAAGTGGTCGTCTGCTGCCGAATAAATTGATTACATTTCTGACATTTTTTTATGATAACACTCAAAATAAAAATAGGCAATAATAGTAACATTCATTTAAGAGCATTTAACTCCATTTAATACTTAAGTAGGAGGATAACATGTCAACAATCTTATTGTTTACATGAAGGGACAAAGCGTACTTTTCAGATGCTTCTAGAAGTGAGATAGAGAGACATCCCAAATAGTCTTTAATCACAGTGATGTATTTTCCTTCCCAATAAAAATTAAATTTCTAGAACTAGAAAGTTGAAGACCCAAGAAAAAAAAGCAAGCATGCATATTTTGTGATTTCGATCTTTTTTTTTCAGCACTGCTGATACTTAATCAATTCCAATAATGACATGTTTCTAATGAAGAATATGTTGATTTTGAAACACTTTTTGATTTTCCCATCATGCAAAAAATTCAGTTTTGCCAATCCTTTAAATTGTTCTATTTTAGATGCTGGCAGTTCAAGAATCACCTCGACCCCCATCCTATGCTCATTGTAAGTGGAGTGGATCAATATACTGCATCATGAACATGTTATGTTTTACCACATGTTCACTTTTTTAGAATTGAATAAAGGCTTATTGGAAAAGGTCAAGAAAAAAGATTAAATGAATGGATTACATTGTTTTTTCTTCTCATTTTAATAAAAAGTAAATTATTATCGAGGATGATATTCTCAAATATGTTAACACAGACACAGACATTCTTTGGGTTTCAGGATATTCTCCCTTGCAAAGTAAAACGGCATAATATTCATAATGTTCCAAGGTTATCAAAGTGTACTCAAGTAAGGGATTTAAACCTTTGTCCCTTACTTATTTAATGCTCTTCACTGAACTTCCCTTCTTAAACAGTGAAGAACAATTTTTAAATTCTCATCCAAATGACTTCAGTTTATGTTCCACTTATCAGTATAATAAACCAATCTAGTTACCATCTTTTGAAATGCGTTTCTCTCGCCTTTCTCTCTACCATTTGGTCGCAGAGTGTTATATATCTACAAATGTTTGTTACCTTTAAGATTTAAACCAAAGTTTGTAGGGATTTTCAATTTCTATAATTTTGCAAACATACAGACTACATGTAATTGCAATAGTCATTTCCATGTTTCTGTTCTTTTTCTTTTCTTTTTTTTTTTTTTTTTTTTTTTTGTTGTTGTACAGAATTTTCTTTCAGGTATAGCCCAATTCTATAGATATTACTATTCATTTCATTGCTTTTATTTTATTCATGCTCTGTTTATCTGGTTTATTGCATCAGACAGATTTGTTTTCTATCTCTTTATTTATTTTGGTGTAATAAAACATTGCAACAGGATTTTGTCCTTTGAATGGACTTTTTGATTACATCACTTGACTTGAATAGAATAGAATAGAATAGAATAGAATAGAGCCTTATTGCAAGTGTAAGCTTCCACCACATCAGTGTGAGTTTATCTCTAATCCCAGATGTTCATAGACAATGGCTGTCAAATTTTCTATTTTTTGTTTAGTTGCTTATTATGATTTTGAGGTCAACTGTTGATAAAGAATCAGAATAAGAAAAGGAAATGGGTCTTTGCCTGAATGTTGCTCATTTTGTTGAATAGGGTCCTGTCACTATGAAGGTTGGTATATCTTTTTAGATTCTTTAATCAAAGTACCAACCAGATCTTTAACTCTTTTATGTTCCCCACTCATCACATGCATCATGTACAAAGTAACATATTTTGTGTGCCAAGACAAAAATTGGATCTTTTTTTTTATGGGGGCAGTTCATGGATGATTTATTAACTCTACCCAATGCTATTCAGATCAACGATACTCAAAACATTATTTTTCTTTTATAAGGCCAATTTTTTGTTCAGGCGGTAGTAGTTTTTTGGACTACAGACCGTGACGTCATGGGTGCGAACTCATAAAGTAACATATCATGCATATTTCCTTAATAAGAAAATGTGCCCCAATTGCTTCACTTGATCCAAGTGAAAATGGGTACAGCTTCAGCTGTGAAAGTATTCAGAGGTTGACTATCATCATATATAGACGGTGACAAATTCAAACTACCATCGTCCACTTTGTGCTAAAGAAAATGAGATAAGCTTGTGCCCTTTGAGCCAAAAAGCTTGAAACGCCTTCTCTTTGTTCTGTAAATTTTACACATAATTTAGTCCATAATGTTTCATCTAGTACATATGGAAGGAGAAAAAATCTCATCAAATGCTTTGACTTACTAAATGAGGGAAATCAGGCTGGGAATAATTTGTGTATTGATTTTTATCTTCGACAGCTGGCATGTCAGAAGACAGTGACTACACCAGTGACATCAACTACCCTGTGCAACATCAACACAATACCTCTGCCCATCAGTATCGCAGCCATCCTGATCACCCATACCGACTACGCGATGACAGTCGAGAGACAATACGTTACGACGACAGTTTTGATCAGTCTTTTGACCAAAGATCCCTCGACCAGCAATCACTTGACCAACAGTCATTGGATCGACAGTCCTTTGACCAGCGGTCACTGGACCAGAGGTCCATAGAACATTCCTATTTAGATGATGATGATTACGACCAAGAAGATGGACATTATGACAGGGACCGTAGCTATGATCGCGATCTTAGTTATGAGCAAGAAAGGGACTATTATCATCATGATGGTTCCTATCATCATGGACGCAGTGATACAGATTCAGATATTTTGTTTTATAACAGCAGGCCAAACAGCAGACCACAGTCTTTCCTTCATGATAGGTAGGACCAAAGGATGGTTAGATAACCAGAAGCTGATTTATCAACATAAGCACGATTTAACTTTTTGACTACAATTTGTCCATTCCGATAAATGGACAAATTGTAGTCAAAGAGTTAAATTATGCTCATGCCAATGTATCGGTCTCTGGTGCTCAACATCCATGTTGATTTTTTTTTATTTTCTATGTTTATTTTTCTCTTCATATAAAGATCTTATTACTTTAAGGTTTCGTGATTTCTATATGTCACATTCTGTGAAAAATAATTTGAGATTTTTTATATAATAGTATATTCATATAATGAATAATTCCTCTTCATTTTTCATTACAAGTCAAAAGGGAACATAATAATCAGTAGCAAAAAGACTTGTGTCTGACACATTAGATCTAGTGAATTTCAGTGGGGGCTGTTGAGAATAAAGGCAAATACAGAGAGAAGTATGTAATAAAGACACTTTTGAAAGAAAAGGTTTTCGTTCCACCTGGGATTGAAATCAGAATGTTGGCACTAATCCACCTCATTGAAAAAAGCTCTTACCCACCCCACAAATAAAGAATGAAGGTACTAGTCTTGTCTAAAAAAAAAAAAATAATTGAGCATTTTATATAGCGCAATATCCACTTAATGTGCCCAAAGCGCTTTACAAGGGGTCCCCAACCAACAGCAACACATAACATGAAGGACGACACAAGCTGCCTGTTAGGCATTAGTACATTTTTTTTAGACATAGACAAAGCTGTTAACGTCCAGGTACTCATTTTACACCTGAGCATGGTGAGAAAATATGTGTAAAGAGCCTTTTCCAAGGACTCAACATTGTGCCCTTAACCAGGATTCGAACCTCTGACCTTTCGGTCCTAAGCTCAAGTGTCTACAACTAGACCACGACGCCACACGACTAGACAAATCACTTGAACCAGAGAAAGTGACCCAAATCCAATTAGGCCTATCTGTATTTATAAACAACAAACATGTAGAGAAATATCAATATAAATTAAATAAAAATGAAACACAATTTGCAAATTATCAACAATATTTTGGGTTGTTGTTTTTTTGCATAAATATGAGCTTGAAACAAGAGGCTGGATAATAGTAGGAAGAGTTAGATCTGATGTATCAAATCAAAACAATTTTAGTAAGCCCCTTGAAAATGATTATAAATATAGAAGGAAATATTTGATAAAGAAAATGTATTTAAACTTACTTAAGGCCATGTCATAACAGAGAAAAAATTAGAAGAAAATTGTAATGACAATTCATATTGTATTTTAATACTTTTTTTCATACATATCAATACATACTAAAAGTGTATTGTTTTATTGTGACGCTAAGAAAAATATTTTCTTGACCTTTGCTTAATATTACAATGTGCAAAATATTAATTGAATGTTCCTGTACTGTAGTTCTATAATTTTGCGTACAAAATTTAATTGTCTTTAATTCCATGATGTTGATACCAGTTTAAAATGTTTGTTTTCTTTTTCAGTCCCGTTTTGAGTCATCATTCTTCCCTTAACATGAGTCGACAGAGTACGCAAGACTATAGGTACTAAAGTGTTTTATTTTTCGAAACTTATGATTTTTGCCAAAGTGAATCTGCTTCAAAAAGCTGATAATGTATATATCTGGTAATGATATACAAATCATCACAAATATCACCTTGACCTTTTGTTCTTCTCCATAAAGTGGTTTACATGATTCTTTTTTAGCAAACAGAAAAAGACACATCTTGTTAACTCATTCAAAACCTTTTAAACATCTAATTGAATTGTATAATGGATAAAGCAACTATCATAAGTCTTAAACATTGTCTCAATTATTTTCAAGTACAGCTCTTATGTGTTTTTCTACATGTTAATTCCGAGTCAAAGTTTTTTCTAAACAGCAAGGAATTCTGGATAGTGATCTTCAGGAACTATGAGGATTCAACTTGAATGATGAAGAAATAATATATTTCAGAAACTGTAAATTATTTGTTCTCTAGTAATTTGTATTTTTAGAATATTCAGGATAATGAGGTATATTTTAAGCCATATTATTTCTCTTTTGAAATTTGTTTTTAAGGAGACATAAGAGAACAAGATATAGGCCTACGCAATACTTGTAAGCCTTCGTTCGTTTCATGGCCTATCTTTTCATCTTTACTTTTGACTTTTGTTCTGTTTATTTTCCTTTTTTGTTTGGAGTATTATTTTTCCCATTTCTTTTTCGACTTCATGCCTTTTACACAAAATTATGTTAAGTTGACTCAAATAAAGAAAATATCCACCAATAAAATCACTTGCACTCACCCGCATATTTTATGACACAGTGAAAGGAAACTCAGAGAATATCGTAACCAATTTCTAGATTGGTGCAATTGGATGCACCTTCAATATTGTCACCCATTTGGAAGACCTTACCTTAGGTAACTTAAATATGTATGTTTTAAATGTATATATTATACTGTTGTTTTATATATATTATATACATAACCATGGAGATTGCAAAAAGATGTCATACCCTCATCACCTGCATAGTCAACATTAAACACTTTTAACAATGTCAGTTTCTGTGATGTTGCTGAATATTTTATTCATGCTCTGAAACCTTTGTTGTCAGTTGTTTACTGTGATGGGTGTGACCCTTCATCATGTTTAGGCACAATTTCATTTCCAGATGTTCTAGGTGGGACGAAGGATTAATGCTCTTTTCTTTACAAGTTACATGATAATCTATCACTCCAAATCGTCAACCTTTCATTCTATTCTTGCTCCTTTATCCAGATAATCTTCTAGATATAAATGTTATCTAGAAATCTCATGTCTACTTTAGTGGTATTCTTTTAATTATATTTTTCATCTGAATTGATAAAAGGTTTCAGTTTCTGCATCCAATGCTCTCAATAACTGAATAATTGTGTCCATCATTGGCATTGCTGAGCTCGGATTTGATGCTGACCCCTCAATGCGAATTATTCCAGCGTGCCAAAATTTCTTTTAACTAAATAAATATATGTGAAATTAATTAATTTGCTATATCTTCTTATCTTATTGATAGGCCTGCCTTTGCATATTTCAATAGTTTGCTGATAAATTAATGAAAAATTCTTGTTTGTATTGTTGTTAAAATGGCATTGAAATGTCCTATAAATATTCCATTTGCAATTGTCACATTATTGTGTGTAGTTCAATATCAGTTGGTGTTGTTTTCGTATCAAATTTTATGTAGCTAACATTAATGTTTTGTTTGTGGAAATTCCCAATACATAATTTGTCAGATTATTATTCTGATCAGGTCATCTTATGCTGTTGATATGGACTCAAATCAATGCTGGACATCGTGTTTTTGTCTTCCTTAATAAATCATTCCATTTCAATTCCACTGCCTTGCAGGAATATCTGTCTCCTAGCATACTTTTTCTGAAGTTGAATTTTTTTTTATACTTATATGACATTAATGATGGTAAGCATATGTCACATGACATCTCCCATTGGAAGGTGCAAGACTATTCACAATAATAAGCAGCATGAAAAATGAATCTGCATGATGGCCAATAATACTTTTCTCCTTTTGGTTCCCTTTAAAGTTCGTTTTAATGCATTTAATTACTTTGGTTGATTGTCTTGAAGTTACTGAAAGATTGCCCTGTTCATTCATGGTAAATGGAATGGTTTTGGGGGCTCTATGATATATTGCATCCAAACTATTAGGAACTAGAAAATTGCTCTTTGGAACTTACCAAAGATGGAAGAGTTTTCCTTTCTTATAAGATGCATTCTTATCATAATTGTAAAGGATTGACTATAATAATATGCCTTCGCCTGAAAATCTTGAAAAAAGCTTATTTTTAGTTCTTCCCCTATGATCTTGCTGTGACCAATTTTTATCAGTCCTTAATTTGTTATTTGTTATTGTATTTAAAAAGGATGTTCGCCCTTATGTCAAAATGGAAGATAGCAGATTTCAGACCTTCTATCAATATTCATTGTCTGCATAGCTTATTGCAAATGATTTCTTGTAAAAGATGTGATTATAAATTTGGTACAAAGACTAATATTCTCAAATAAGGAGTTTACATGAGAAATGAATGAATATCTATTGTGTATAATGTGTAATGTTTCAAAATTGATAAGTCAGAAGGATAAAACAATGTTAAATAAATGCAAGTACAATGTATCAAAAAGGCAAAATGAAAGGGGAAATAATTTTTCAAAGCCAAAAGTTTACACGTGACATTTTTTTTCAACTGGCACTGTTATGTATAATAGTTGCACCTCACATAATTTTGCAAGCACAAAGCAAATGAATTACATGTAGATTTAGTTTACATTGTCTTAGTGTAGGTAGTTAGGGCTCACCAAATAGTCAAAAGAAATTCTTGTTTCATGTCAAATGTAAATGTTTCAACATTCTTCATATATTTACTGTCAAATAACATAACAGATCAAAAAAATTCTCAATTCAAAGACTTATATTTTGCTATATTACCTTGTAAATACCTGACAAGAGTAAGAAAGTGCCGTCATATTTGTTGAACTTTACACAAGCCAACAGATGCTGCTCAAAATCAGCAAGGAATCAAAACATAAAGCAAAAGGTTTACATTTTTTTATTTGTTTTGTTTTGTTTTGTTTAATTTTGTTTAGTTTGGGTTTGGTATTTTTGTTTTACCACAATTTTGGTTTCTCCTTTTCATTTGCCTTCTCTTACATGACTTTTGTTTTTGTTTTTCTTTTTTTCTTAAGTTTTCATTTTACATTTTGCATTGGCATGGACTGGCCTTTATTTATTTTTGCGAATGCACTTGATGAAAGAAGCCCAGATTTTTTGTCTGCGTTTTTTCTTAATTATTATTATGCTAAAAGACAGCTTTTCCAACTTTCTTTGCTAATCATTTCTTCCAGCCCTGCCAATAGCCATGTCTCTTCTTCCAATATTAGTCGACAAAGTACACAAGAGAGTTCATTTGACACCTTTGAAAAATCAGACTCCGATGCCCATCGCATGTCATCACCAGCTAGATCCCGATGGCTGGAGGCTTTCAATAGAGTGTGCGTGGAACTCAGTGAGGTAAGCTAAGACATTGAAGTGCGTGGTTGTTCATGTGTTTTGTTTTGTTAGGGGTTATATTGTTGCATTTTTGCACTATCTGTATGGTGTATTTTTATATATGTGCTTGTATAAGTGTGAGTGGGAAAAATTTGGTGGGGAGCGGGTAAAAAATATCATAGTTTTTTTCATTGTTTGGCCACTCTCCCAAGTCATACTGGACTACATGTCTTCTGTTATTTTGTGTGTGAAGGTCCATGGCTTACTGCCGGGGGTTGAGGAGTTATAGACAATTTCATTTCACATTGTCCATCAGTACTTTAAACAAAATATTGAAAGAAAAATTATATAATAAGAACAATTATGTGGTAACTAATGAATAAAAATAATAATAATAACAACAGATATAATAAAATAATAACAATAATAATATGTAATAATATTAATCTTCTTCTTCTTCTTCTTCTGTTTCTGTGGTTCACGTCATGATTACACAGAAAGACCTGTTTCAGTAATGAACGAAGTGGTCTTGATCATTTCATTCAATGGACCATGAAGCTTCGTCTTCAAGTCTGTCTCCACAGTCTAATAATGATAATGATGATGATTATAATAATAATAATAATAATAGTAGTAATAATAATAATAATAATAATGATAACAATGATGATGATGATGATAATAATAATGAGGATAATGAGGATTAAAATGATAATAATAATAACTATAATAATAATAATAGTAATAATAATAATAATGATAATAATAAATAATAATAATATAATAATAATAACAATAACAATAATAATAATAATAATAATAATAATAATAATAATAATAATAATAATAATGTAGTAATAATGATAATAATAGTAATAATAATAATAAATATAATAATAACAATAATGATAATGATAATAATGACAATAATATTAATAAAAAGAAATGATAATTATGATCAATCAAAAAAATATAAATAATATGAATAATATTAATTACAACAATAATAAATAATAAGAAAGATAATAAAAAGCTTAGACGAAGAAGAAGATGTTGCCGGTTTTACGGTACATTTCCCGTGTTATCTCCCTTCATTCTCTACGAGACCTGTTGTTCCTCCCTTTGTACGACCAGTTCCCAGTTCCTTCTGTTTTTAATCAATAGCCAGCGATGGTTTGCCATAGTGGACCTTGGTTATCTAGGGATTAATACGTGGTGAGGGGGATCCGGATGGCAAACAAGGTAGACAAAAATCGTGTTTTTAATCTGCCATTCAAAAGAGCGACAAAGCAAGGTATTGATTGATATTATGGGCATTTACAAATTGCATGGATGACCCCCATTTGTCTGCGTCGTTGAGGCGTGTAGGTGATGTTAGTGGTGTTTATCTGTAGGCCTACCGTGTTTACCTGCACGGACTGTGCTCATCCCGATATGCGGGCAGATTGTAGACCACGAGTTAAATTGTGCTCATGCCGATGTATGGGTATATTATTAGACAAAGAGTTAAATCAGTTGGCTTTTTTTTTTTTTTTTTTTTGGGGGGGGGGGGGGGGGTGGGGGGGGGGGGGGGGG
>JBCJKF010125455.1:0-16069 GCA_039654545.1 Plocamopherus ceylonicus | reverse complement strand
ACATACTATAGGTTTGTGTTTTATTTTGTTAGACATTGCCAAATATTATTATTTAATACAGCAACAAAGCAACAATCAAAATAATAATATGTATAATTCAATTTGATTTAAGGTTTTTATCTTGAAGACCTCTGTTCCTTTTAGCTTAATTCATCTATTAATGGAAACTTCTATACTTAACATTTTCAGGATACTTCATCCAAAGCATTAACAGATCTTCATTTTAATCGAGTGTCTCCATCTGGATCTAATCATTCACGGAATGGTAGTAATAATAGTAACTCCAGTTCAAATTCTTTTGTTGTTCTTGGTAAAAACTCGGCTGAGGCTCATTTGAAAGAATTTGAAAGCTCACACCCAGCTTTCATTTCAAATAAACAACAGGGGGATCAGAAGAATCCACAAACATGGGACCTAATGTCAGTGGAATCGTGTGTGCAGCCTGATTCTCAGTTGCTGACAGATCCTCAAAAGAATCAAGATAATGGTGGAAACCTGGATGAGACGCAAAACACAGTCATTACGCCAGATGCAACAGCTTACAAAACTGGTCAATGTCCTCTTGTTGACAAGCCAGACATGTGGAACGGCACAGGTGCTCGTCCTAAACTTGGTAGCTTCTTACCAATATCAACTCAAGAGAATGTTGTCACAGCCATTAACCCTGGCAGTGAAGGCATGCCCAGTGTGAGTGGAACTGGGGCACAGACTGGCTCAAATATGGGAATCTTGGTGCCGATCCCGATAGATGAAGGAACATACAGAATCAATCACCCTCTTCCTCCCCCTCCCAACTACAAACAAGATAATGTGTCAATAACTGGGTTAAGCTCCATTTTTAACTCTGACTCAGACACATCCTCCCATGGAAAGACAACTATAATAAAGAAAACTGGGTATCAAGAAATTGGACAGGGACAGCTAAATGATTTGAATTCAGGAACTGCAGGATCGGACGTCAGCTCCCAATTCTCACAGCTACAATTATTGAATAAGGTAAAAATAATTTCATCATTATTTTAAATCCCATTTGCCTTTGAACTTTCTGTGTGTCAATGAAAGAAATGTGTATAAATTCTGAAAGAAAATATCTGGATGAACTGTGACAGAAATTATATGTGTATGAACTACATAAGAAAAAATCTGTGTGATCTTGTTTTGCCTGCTTGTCAACCATACAAAATTTATTGCACAACAACCTTAAAACAAAGCATGAAAACCAACTTTAAAAAAGAAAAATGGTTGAACTGGTGGGAAGGAGGATCATCAGGACTAAAAATGTACGCAGAAATGTCCAGTCTACAACCAAAAGACAAAATAAATTCATTATGCAGTAAAAGCCAAACCACAATTTTCCAACTTAGAACAAGGCATGGCTGTCTAAATGCCCACATTATATACTGTACTAAACCCACCCACCCATCTGTTGTAACTGCCTTCACCTGCTGCTTGAATGTCCAGGCCTACAAAGAACCCGGTGCGACCTTCTCCCTAACCAACCCTGCATGCACATCACACCCCATAGGACACTGCCTTAACTGAAGAAAGCTTGCAGGTTCTACAGACTGACATTTGCTGCACAAGAGTAACCACTCGGCAGTGTTGTTAGATAATAAATAGATAACAAAAGAGCTTGAAAATCCATATAGGTTGAAACTGGATTTGAACACTTAAAATAAATACCTCCTGGAAAGTAAATAAAAAAGTATTCAGATGGGTGCATACTTGTGTAGTAGCCACACATGTTTTTTGGAAATCCACGCTTTTAGGTTATGAGCTGAAGATAACTTGTAAAGTCATTGCTTACTGTTGATAATTATACATGTAATTCTTAGTATTTTCTGGTCATTTAAGGAAAAGCAAAAAGCTCCTCCAAAGAGGTTTGGTTTGTTCCCCCCCCCCCCCCTTTTTTTTTTTTTATAGCATGAGGTCTTCCTGTTGTTCTTTATGTGTAAGCCCTTTAACAAATCTACACTCCTCTGGGTTTCAAGGATATTCTTGTGAACACTTGACCTCTCAGAACCTTTAGATTGTGACAGCTATGTCAAATTAATTGAAGTGTAAAATACAGATTTCTAAGTGTTTATGAAACGTTTTTGTCTCTATCAAGGAAAGCACTAAGCTTTTTGTCTACTTTTCTACAATTAACAACCCTAATTTCATAGCAGCACAAAGTGAAGTTAATAATTCTGAGTTTCTGCTTAAAGCAGAGGAAAAGGAGTTGCATTATAAAAGACAAGGTAACATGTAAAAAGCCCTCATGCTTATGAGTCATAAGATGACTAGGCTATAAATTTCATGGACTTTTCTTTTGAGGATTTGTAATTTCACTGTTTGATGATGGAAAGAAAAGGCTCTTCTTTGGGAGATTTGTAGTGTCTTATGAGTTAAAGTCCATTGAAGGGAAGTTGACTCTTCCTTGGAAGATTCATGGTTTCGGTGTTTTGATGCTCAGGGCAGAGGAAAGTATGAGGCGCCTCTGCAATAAGAGGAGTGAAGATTTTGATAAAGATTTTTTTTTTTTAGGACTATATAGCTAGGTAAAAAAAAAAAATCAACATTGCCCACAATAAAAGCGTAATCTGTTGCTTCAACATGATATATTCTTTTTTCCATTGTTTTCAAAGTCTGAGGCCGATGCAGTGTTAGACAAAGAATCTGGATTACCTAACTCAAAGAAAGACCTCTCATGTGTTCTTTTCCCATCACTGTTCTCATCATCCTCTACTAAAAGTCCAGAGACAAAAACTGGCGTTTCTTTACAGCCTGAGGTTAGCAACAATGATAGTGATAGAAATGCAAATCACACCATTATTGTTGTTTTATTGAGCTTTCATTTGCAGCGAAGGATAGTAGTGATGTTTCTCATTGTCACTTCCTATTTTGTGACACATACGATTTTTCTTCTCAGAAATCATTTTCCTTCAATTTTTAAGGTTGAAGTTGTAGGATATATATCTTTATGGAAACAATACAAAATAAAGTTATTTAATTTTAAAGATTTAACAGAAAATGTTCAAGTTACTTAATTTTTAAGGATACTATAAATAGAAAATGTTAGTTACAAAAGTTATAAGGATATAGTAGAAAACATTAAAACTACTTAAGCTGTAAAAATAGAATAAAAATGTTTAAGTTACTTAGAATATAAAGGCATAGTACCCTCATTGACACATTGAAACAGTATTACATCAGCTTGATATCGGGGTTGTTTTTTTCATAGTAATATGAATCAGTAATACTAATTCATGTATGTGTATACTATAGCATGACCTATAGCATTGGACTTTGAAGCTGCTTTTTGTTTACTTGTACTCTCAGAATCTTAATGTAAATAAACAAATTGAAAACTTTTTATGTTCACTTTTGTTTAAGTTAATATAAGATTAAATTTTATCATTTGATAGAAGAATTACATTCGGAACAATAGACTATAGCAAATGTTTGTCCAAAACATGTACAAGATTCAAATTTCCACACATTCCAGAAAAACTTAATGTAAGACATTTTTTTACGATAATGATAATAATAATAATATAATAATAATAATAATAAATATAATAATAATAATAATAACATTACTACTACTACTACTAATAATAATAACAATAATAATAATGATAATAATAATAACATTTATAAATAATAATTATTAATAATAATAATGATTAATAATAGTAATAATAATAATAGTAATAATAATAATGGTAATAAATAATAATAATAATAATAATAATAATAATAATAATAATAATAATGATAATAATAATAATAATACAACATGTAATAACAAAATTAATAACGTGTATGATTTTCAATAATACATGAAGGGCACAAAATGTATATATAATAACATGAATATATAGTTAGATAAAGAATAAAACTCTGAAAATCTCAAGGATGATGATCAACAAATGAAAGAATAAACTTAGAACTAAGAGGCATTCTGCAATCCACTGTTGGTAGAAAATCATGACTTTATTTCGAAGTAAACAGTTTAGCCATAATCAGATTTTGTTGGACGTAAATAAATTGCAAATGCTCTCAAACGTTATTTAATATGTTGTATTCAAAGATATAGGTTAAAATTCTTCTGCCATAATGCCATCTAAAGATTATCTTTCACGTAAACATTTACCTTTTACACTATTCATAGAGGGCTTTTTTGGCATGCTCATAAAATCATGGAATTTTGATGGAAAGCCCTGTTGATTGTTGTTTTAGAGTCAGGTGCTTAAAACCGACTTATGACTGCTTGCTTCTTTCATTACTGTAAGCAAGCTAAAGTGGCTAAAGAGAAATGATGGTGGTGTTTTGCATGTCTTTCACACATTCAATTTTGAAACTTTTCTTTAAAGGGTTTACCCTATCTAGTCTTATACATATACAGTGAACTCCACTTAACATGACCTCAGCGTGACACTCCTGATAGGGTGACCATTTTTTGCGGGCTCCTGACCTACTTTCCTCTTTTTCTTTGTTAGAAAACCTCAATTAAGATCACATGCCGACTCCGGTTACCAGGAACAAATTTTCAGTGCACCTTATATTTTGCACCCGATGTCTTGGACTTGTGACACTATCTCAGGCACTTATACCATGCAGCAACACTATCCATAGGCCTAGTCTAGTATAAAGCCATTGCTTAGGCTTATACAATGTACATATCATTGTAAAAGGGGGTGGGGGAAGAGAAGAGATTCAAATCAGACAAGGGGGAGGCGAAAAATGGCATGCTGCCTGTGAAGACGTGGCACAACAGGGCAAACCTACAACTTGCAATACTTGGATAGGTTTAGCCTACACTACAGTACAATACTGTACTAGGCCTCCACACAATTGCACTCGAAAACTAAAACTCACACTATCGCATTGCTAGGCTTAATGGGTGACAATCGAATCGAACCTACAGCTGGCCTAAAACACGAATCAATATATCATTCACTGCACTTATGTTAAGCCTTTGTTCTGTGAATACCAAGTACAGTTTGAGGAGAGGGTAGGGGAGGGGTGATTTGTGTTTCAATCTGACAAGGGAGTGCCAATAGATAACACGGGGGTGTGAAGAGGTGGCAAGATAGTCTCTAATTCTGAGAGGGTGAGCGGATGATTGTCGACAAACTTCATTTACAATAATTACCTGTACACTTGATCTACACTAATTACTATATTATCCCCACACATATACTGCCACATTGCTCGTGGGGCCAGTCAACAGCCAACCCAATACATGAATGAATATAATATAATATTATATGACGCTCAGGCCTTTACCCTTATTCAGCTTTTACTTTTATTCTGTCAACCATTCACATCTTTTCCTTACTGTACCAATAAAATAAAACCATGCTCTTCAACTTTCTTCTTGCCCTTTGTATCATCAACAATCATGACTATTGTTCGATGTAGCAACATAGTTACTTCCTTCAATCTCCACTTAGCGTGACATCCGCTTAGTGCGACATCCGCTTAGTGCGACCATTTTCCCATGGTCCCATGGATGTCATGCTATAAACCAGAGTGCACTGTATATAATTAATGTTGACTTTCAAAATCTTGTATTTTATATTTGAAAAATTCATTATTTAGACATTGTGAATGGATAAAAAAATTAGGTGTAGAATTGGTTGTTAAATTCTTTTTTTTTTTTTTTTTTTGTTAGGGTTTTTTTTTTTCTAAAACTGGTTTAAAGTGGATGTAAAAGTTGGTTTTTGTGTATCTACATGCTTGTGGGAGGAGTGTGTTGATAGGGAGCAGTAACCATACAATTTGATGTAGGTTCATTGACAGGCATTGGTTATATCAAGGACAAGTTTTTCAAAGAAAATAAGCACATTTCTTGTGCATTCATTTTTTTTTTTTTCATTTCAGATGTCTAGTGACCAACAAGAGGACCTTAGCGGACAATTGCACATTTTGGCTCAAGAACTAAGACCCAAAATATTAAGTCCTGAGGAGGTCAGCAGAATCGCCAAGTGTGCTGAAGCAGCTGCTGAGATGGAGGTGAAGATGAGAGAATATGAGGTATGGTACTTTGATTCCAATTTCAACTGGCTTTATCTTAGTCGTGGTTTGTATGTATGTGTATGTATATGTATTTGTTTGTGCATATTTGTGAGTCACAAGATTTGTATTAAAGTTCCCTGTGCGTTATTATCCAAGAATTTTTTTTTTTTTACCAGATTTTCATGTAACTTAAATATTGTTATAAAAAGAGAAAGATTAAATATTGAGGGCTTTCAAAGATATTTTTCCAGTTAAGATCTTTGCTGATAATCTCCACTAGTCAGGTCTTTGGTTTTATCTCAATTACAATATTCTCTGCTTTATTTTCTACAATGCTATTGTTTTTCACTGGGTAGAATGAATTCTCAACCCCTGTATATTGTGGCGGTTGCCCTAGATCTATGGTGACCCCGACGTGAGTAGAAATATAATTTTGAACGTTTCTCCTCGCATTATAAATAATATAAATAAGCCCTATAGTTAGCTGCTGCTCTGCTCTGCCTCGCTTATCCGAAATGGTGGACAGTCGAACGGTAGTTCTAGGCCTAGATCTAGGGCAACCGCCACAATGTAAAGCAAACTTGTCTCAGTTCTTAGCACCTGGAAAGTTCGCATTGACCTATTATATCATTGAAATCAGTATGTGTATTCATGTCTACGTATCACTTTTCAAAAATATTATAAAACATATTCATATCCGTGTCAAATTGTTTTCATCACCCTTTATTTTTAAGTTGGTCACCCTCAACTGATGTTCTATGTATATTAATGTCATAAGTAATTTTTACTTACTTTATTGCACTTTTTTATGTCCCTTCGCTTAATACATTAAGACAATTTGTTTGTGATCTCAAAAAATGAATTGATATTCTATTTTTAACATTTTGTTTTTATTGTGCATTACAGTCAGAGATTCAGAAACACCAGGTTTACCAATCCTCAATGCAATTTGATTTACAGGAGCTACAGAGGCTCAAGTAAGTTTTGGTTCTTTGTTGTTGTTTGTTTTTTTTTAGTTTTTTTTTTTTTTTAGTTTTTTTTTATTTTATTTTTTTTTTATCTACCTCAGTTAAACTAAGAAAGCAAAAATGATTTTGAAATCAAATGATGTTCCTTATAATTTTTTTTTAAAAAGAAAAACTGACTTGTGAACTTGTAAGCAAGTATCAAAAATAAATCAACCTTCAGCAAGATTTGTTAATAGGTATTGAAATTTATTGGAACTTTTTAGTTTCCTGTAAACTTATTGTTTTAAACATTCTGTAGCAAATCCTTTTTCTTTATGATCGTAATTTTCTGAAATTGCTTTCTGAAAAGCTTAGGTGAAAGAAATAAGTCATCAAAGTTTACAGATTCAATCACTTAATTTCTACCACACTTCAGGAAGGAAAATGAAGACCTAAAGCTGCTCTTTAAATCAGAATCTGAACCTGGATGGGTTACTGTCACAAAGGATGAGGTAAGCCTAGGTGATTTTAAATGCTTTCAAGGAGCTTAAGTATGTTTTTCATTATTATGAAGATTAGAAACAATAGGGCAACACTGAAAATTTGAGTGGAGAAGGCTCTAAACATACACCGCTTACAATGCCTTTCAATGGATATAGTTAAGGCACAAATTTCAATGTAATATAGCTTGCTACACTGGTTTCAGTGTCATAAACCTTCTTATATATATGTCATTGTAATGTAATTTGTAATACACAATTTCAGGTGAAACATATTTTAGGGCATACATTTTACTGTAATATAGATTGAGGTATTTATTTTTAGGAAATATACATAGTTTTTGACATACATTTCAATGGAATTTAGCTTGCAAAGTACTCATACGTTTCAATGGAATATTGTTTGTGCCATTTATTTCAAAGGAATATACTTTTTTTTTTTTTGGAATAATAAAGAACAAAACATAATATATCAACAAAATAAAAAGTCTCCAAAATGATGACAAAACAAAACAGTGAATTTTCTGGTTTAAACCCTTTGTTTGGCTACAAATAATGATTAAAAGACAATAATAAATAATAAAACAACCGTATCCGGAGTGTTACACTAACCGAGATGGTGTAAAGTGGAGTGCACTGTACTAGTTTAATTTAAGGAATATTGGTGCTAAACCATTGGTGGATAGCAGCAAGGTGCATGCTTTCTTGGTTTTTGTTTACTGCTGTATCTATATTATGGTGAAGAGTAGACAATAGGCAAGAATGATTGCTAAGCAGGAGGTAGCATTATGAGATTTGAGTCATGTATGTGTGTGCCAGTCTATAAACATTTATATTTATATGTCAATTTAGGAATTTATGATCTTTATTTTATGATCCTTTTCAGACACAACCGAAGCTGCTTGAAGATACACACCTTAAGGAGAAAGTGAAGGAACTCTCCTCTCTGAACAATCAGGTTTGATCTGATTCATTTATTTGATGTCAATGCATGTAAAAGTGAAAACAAAAATTGTATTTGAACAATTGCAGTTATCTATGGGGTTGGATGACTTTTTGATCTTATTGACAAAAATACAAAACAATACAAGGAAAACAAATAAATCAAAGAAAAACATATAATTTCACTCTTATTTCTTATTAAAAAGAAAAGCATCTCTTATTGTCATTTCATGTCTACCAGAGGGTTCCACATATTGTGAGAGAAGAAAATCCAAAACAATCAAGTAGTATGTTTGATTTTATCTGTAACTTTCAATTTTCCTTTGAAGGAATTTTCACATCTGGATATTTTCTTTTCTGACCTGGATTTTCAATTCTTATTTTGCAGCTCTTTTCTGCCAACAAACAGTGGGAAGAAAGCTGGAAATTACGTGAACAACAGTATGATGAACAGTACCAGGAATTGTTTAAAAAAGTGCACGAAGTAAATAAAGAAAAGGAACGGTTGAAGCAAGAGTCAGAGGCTAAGCTGGGAGACCTGAAGGAAGAGCTGAACAATTTGAAAGTTTGTACCTTATCTTTTTTTTTTTTTTTTTAAAGATTTAATCTTTTAAAGTGATGCCTCTATTATCAGAAGTTACTGGAAAAATCTTAGCTTCTTGGCAAGGTAAAATATTTTGAAAATTGAATTTCCTAAGTTTGGGAAAATAAATATGGGGAAAAAATGCAATAGGATAATTCTATTATGACTTTTTTGTAATTATATTTTCTGTCGATACAAAACCCAGCAGTCATGTAATTATATTTCTCTTTGAATGTCCAGGTCAAGAAGCATGAATTAGAGCAGCAGGATACAGTGCGTGGCAGTTTTCTGGTCAAAGAACAGAAAATGAACAGGAAAATAAAAGCAGACATAGATGGTTTCCTCAAAGAGAAAAGACAAATGGAAATCAAAATAAAAGAATTGACGGTAGGTCCTTATTATTTGTTTGCAAAATCATTTTGCAAATTTTGTCCCAATTGTCTTATAAGTCAATCAAATGAAGTAGTTAAATATTCAATAGAAATTGAATTTAAGATGTTGGTAGGACATGAAAATGGCTTTAACAATTTAGCTTTACGTTGTGGTTTGAATAATTTTTTTAACATCATGAGTTGTTGGGGGTTTTTTTTGTTACAGAAAAGATGATGCAATTGATTGAGAGTCTTGGTGTCTTATTTCTAGGATGAATTTTAAGTTATTATTAAAAAAATGTTTTCCTTATAAAACTCAACACTTTTCAACATGACCAACTATTCTTTTCTTTTCTTACTTTCAGAATAAAAACTCAGAGCTTGAAACAGAAAATATTGTCATGAAACAGCAGGTAGGAAGCATTTGTTATATTGATAATAACTTATGAAATATCAGTTGCGGGCAAAAAAAAAGGGCTTGAATCCTGAGACAATACATTCTTAATTGCACAGCCCAGACTCATATAGTATCTCACACTCATAGAAATTTCAAGTAAACAAATTTGAGGTAATGAAAATAAAATCCAGTAAAAGTTATAGGGTGAGAGATTTTTCATCTTATGCCTTAAACTTAATGAATAAGCCTCTTGTGACTCGCATGAATATTATAATGAATGTACACCAATGGACATTGCTAGCAGTGTTATATCAATTTCATCGGAGAGAGGAGAAAGTATGTTTTCGAAATCCAAAAGATACTGTAGGGGTGTTGAATGTAGTTAGCATAGAACACTGTCAAAATATGGTTATTTTCTGTTTATTTTTCTTCAAAATGAAGGTACTTGTAGCCTTCATAGACTGATTTAATACAAAATTGACTGAACTTGTACTTGAGAATTCTTGCAACCTGAAACTGGTGACGATGACAATGATGATTATGATGAGAATTTATAATGATGAGCACCATGATAGCCATGAAGACTTAAATTGATCTTTATTTTTAGAGTAGTCAAGTAGTAATTGTTGAACCATTCATCAAAATTTAAATTGGAAAATGTTTAGCCAGATGAAGTAGTTTGCAAGGTTAATTGGTTCAGATTGGTTGAAAGTGATGAATTCCAGTGGTTGATACTGATGAGTTCCTAGGGTTGATGCTGTTGATTTCCCATTCAGAGCAAGGTATAGTTAATCAAATTAGTTGATGCTAATGAATTCTTTATGCTGCAAAAGTTTATTAAACTTTTTATAATAACATTGTTTTTCCCTCTCAGTGTACAGTTGCAATGGATGATTTCCATAAAGAGCAGGGGGAAAAAACTGTTTTGGAAGAGCAGTTAAGGAAAGCAAAAGCAGAAAAAGTTGAAATGAAGAAAACCCTTGACAGCAAACTAAAGACTACAAATTCAATGGTTGGTGATTTATTGATATTTTGTGTATTATGGTATTTTGATTTATTGATGTGTGTGGTGTTTTCAATTATTTATATTTATGTTTATGGTGGTTATATTTGTTGATAGGTGTGTGATGGATATTTTTTTTCATATGTGTATGGTAGTTGGGTTTACTAATGTATGTTTGGTTATTAAGTTTATTGATATGTGTTTGGTACTTTGATTTATTGAAAATATGCATCACATTTTTATTAGTCCAAGAGAGTATGAGGTGACTTTTGAGGCCTTAATCCTAGTTTCACCAAAAAAAAACAACAAAACCCAACAAACCTTATTAACAAAGGTATTTTATATACTCAATTGATAAGAAAGTGAAAGGAGAATGGATCTTGTTGGAAAATTTTAATGAGATTGGCTTGAAGGGTAAGTAAGGCATTGCTGGATAAGCTGGAATTGGTTGAATGTGTCATAAGTTTTGAGTTTTGAGGAATGATGATGTAATATAAGATCAAGAAAACGCTCAGTTGATAAACTCAAGGGAGGCATTTCCAATGACTCCATCCACAGGGACAGCCCTGTAAAATCAGGGTGACAAGGTGGCTACCACCTAAGTGCACATTTCAGACTGCACACTTAGCCGGTATCTATGGGACCATAATATTTTTACAGTTATGAATAACTTTTGTTATTACTCTTTTGGTCTGCTTTTGCTGTTCTGTTCTACACTTCCAATGTCCAATGATGTCATTTCTAATTTGTGTGTTTTTTGTTTTTCAAAATATGGACAGCTGAAAAAGAGAGATGAAGAGATACTTGAGAGAGAGAAAGCAATCATGGAATTACACAAGCAAATGGATGATTTAAGGTCAAAGGTAATACTGCATGTCTTTGTGAATATCTCATCATACTTTTATAGTAAAATGGTGCACTGACATATTTATGTAAAAGAGTGGTTACAAGAAAGTCCTTTTGTTGCTCTTTTGAAAGTAGCAAGGCACTGATACACACAGACACACAAACACACACACACACACACACAAACACACGCACACACACACAAATACATGGTTCCAGTGAAAATACACTTGTGTTAACATTTTTTTCTTGATTCGAAGTCCAGGCCATGATATCAGTAAGGGGGTAAGAAAAAAGGTTGGGGGGGAATTCCTGTTTCTCTTTTTGTGAAAGACAACTTTTGAATGTTCAATTCTTTCATGTTATTTATTTCAAGGTTGGGAATATATAATAATTCTTTTGAATCACTCATAAAATACAGTTGCGCACAGCAGAAAGGAGGGCCGTGATTCATCCACAAATGCCTGAGAACCCTGTGAGCCACATGCCGTCCTCTTTGATTGGTCAATCCGATTTACTTTACCCAAGTGCAAGCCCAGCCTACAACCCAGCTCAGCTGAAGATGATACAGCAACAAATTGAAATAAGCAGTCAGTACCTTTTTCTTATGTGTGTGTGTGTGTGTATGTCATTTTTATACTGGTCTCCTAGTGATGAATGTATGGGGAAAGACTGTAGCCTTAGGATGTATGCCCTTTTCTCCTGTGGCATGTACTTCCTGCCTCCTTTTGTTTTTGTTTTTGTTTGGTTTTTTGTTTTTTGTTTTTTTTTTAAACCAAAATTCGTTTTTATGTTTTGTTTTTTTGTTGTTGTTGTTGTGACTGTACCAAATGCCAAAATGGACACTTCACATCATCTGTTGAAAATGATGCAAAGTTAAGAAAATGGTGCAGACCAAATTGTTTGTTGAACTACCACTACTTCAAGGAACATGTACATATAAACAATGTGATTGAAAAACATTATATGTAAAGTATACATGTACGTATCTGTCGTGATGAGGGACAATGGATGACAAGTGAAGACACAGCAGGACGAAATGTGGGACAACAGGTCTTATGGGACCCAGGACATCAGACAGGATGACGATAACACTCGATAGAGTATGAATTGACGAACTCTTAGTCGAGTGTTGCCAGCTTATAAATTGAAAAATATATTATTCCATTGAGGATGTGGAGAGCTTTGACTTGTGAAGCATAGGTTCATGTGAAAATATAATAATACAAAGAAAGGATCAGAAATATTGTACGCTGATGAAAGAGTGAATGTTTATAAAATATGTTTCAATATAATAAATGTTTTCTCATGTCATTATGTATACTTTGGTGAATATTCCTAAATATTGTAATCGTTGCATTCATGAATTATCTGCTTTATTTGGTTAAAACATGTATGGAATATTGCTAAATTACATGATAGTTATTTTCTACTTTGTTTTGATGTTTAGCATTGCCTAATGTTTCATTAATCAAATTTTCACTGTAATTCAATTCAATTTTGAAAATCATCAGAAAAGTTTAGTCTCATAATGTTCCATATTTATTTGAAGGGCATTTTTTCTATTTTGACTCATTGAAAATATATAATTTCTTGTACAGAGGGTGGCACAGGAATTCAAGACACACAAGTGCCGAAGACTATGGAACAACTATATAAAGCTACACCAGGGGCATCGGCAGAACACTCACCAAAGTCATGGGAGTGCCAGTTCTGCACCTTTATGAATTACCCCAACTCCAAAGTCTGTACAATGTGTAACTCTGCAAGAACCACAGGTTTGTGAATGGAACATAGAATGAATACTATATGTTTTTTAAATGACTCAGAATTGCAACCTTGGTATGGTTACCCATTGTCCATAGAACAGTGAGATGGACTGGATTATTTTTGCAGTTTGCAGGTGTTTTATTCATCTTCAAACTAATTGTGTTTTGTCTCTTGAAATGAAAATTGTGCTCATAATTTACTTGTCATCATTGAAAGCAAAACAAAACAGAGTTAGTGGTCTTGATAATAAAGAAATGAATGGCAAAACAAAAGACGTTAATGGGCAAGGGAGGATCCATCAAAGAGGTCGGCACTTTCAAATATTTAGGATCAACAATATCAAATTATGCACCAGACTTCATGGAAATCAGGCTGAGAAAAGCTTTTGTAAAGTCTATAATTCATAAGATGAAAAGGAATGTCTTTAATATACTACAAAATTAAAACTTGACTTAGACTTAAAATCATTCAAACGTAGTCTGCATAGTCCTTCACTCTTGTGTACTTGTAAAACGGGAACCGTCAATGAAGAATGCCCCCCCAAACCATTGGAGGCATCAGAAATATGGCCATGCAGAGGCCTTTTAAATATGCCTTGGAGAACAAAAAAAAACAACAACAACAAAACAACACACAAATGAAGAAGTGCTTGGGGTAGTAAAAAGTAAATGGAATCTGATGAACATGGTAAGAAAATTACAAGTACAAGTGATTTTTTTTTGGGCCACATTTGGAGTTGTATATTAGGATAGAAGGAAAGAGAAGTAGGGGATGTCATGTCAGCATAGCACATAACTGCCAAGTCTGAAACGTGTATCAAATAAAAAAAATCAGCATACAAAATTTCTCGTTCTTTCTGAAAACTCTCTTTAATTTTTAAGAGCATATTCAATCGGCTTGATACTCAAGGCAGTTAGATGATTAATATGTGATTAAATCAGAGGACAACTTATTTCTCTTTATGAATCAAAAAAAGTGAACTGGATTTTATTGTGTATTTTCCTCATCCACAGATGACAGCATGCTATATTCCATGTATACTTATGTAAGTATGGTATTTATTCTCTTTAATTAAAAAAAAAAAGCTTTCATCCTTTATTTGAATGCCAGTCTTTTGCTTTTAGTTTGTTGATTGTTTTTGTTTTGTTTTGTTTTTGTTTTTAAATATACTTTGTAAAATAATGTGGAATCACCTATTTTATACATACACAGCTGTTGAGGTTGGCAGACTTCAGCAATGAATATTTTTGAAAATACTCAAAATAGCATTCCTCTTTGATATGACTAAGCTGATTATTTTGTAAATATTTTATTTTAAGATTTTTAATATTGAATCAGTAAATATGTCAATTGTGTAGAGTAGCGAGGGCATTAATTCAAGTATTGTGGTATTAATCATCTTTGTAGATTCCTGGAGGAATTACTTGAAAGCACATTCCTGTGATTCCGTATAAGAAAACCAACATTGGTTGAAAGAGACTCTGTTATACATTTTATCTAACCCTATAACAATCATGATAACTTGATAATCACAATAGCCTGATCTCTCCAGGGGTAAGGCACAATAAACGCTTATAATAATAATAATCGTCATCATCATTATTATTATTATTATAATTATTATTGTTACATTATTATCATCATCATTATCATCATTATTATTGTATTATTGTTATTATTACCATTATTATTATCATTATATTATTATTATTATTATTATTATTATTATTATTATTAGTAGTAGTAGTAGTAGTAGTAGTAGTAGTAGTAGTAGTAGTACTATTATTAGCATTGTTTTTCATGAGACAATAATGTATAAGTACTTGCTTTCTGTTTCAGTCACTTTCAGCCCGAGATCAATGGAAAGGAAAAAATGTGCCAGATGGCCAAGAAAAGCTAGATACATAAACACACAGGTATTAACAAATATAAAGAAGATTTTATCTATCTACAATATAATAATATACATACATAACATATGTGCATTTTTTGACCAGGGGTAACATGATCCCACTAAATTATGTCAAATCATGTAAGCGCCATAGCCTTTGAAACAGAATTCCTTAAATCCCAGACATTACTAGAAGAAAATGTTTCAAGGATGGACATGAGCACAATCAAAAATATGTGCAAGATTATTTTCTCAGTATTTCTGCAAATCGGTGTCTGGTTCAATCGTCAATTTTCTTACAAATTAAAATTCTTCCCACTATGTTTGAAATCATTCTCAACGGGGCCTATTGAAATTGTCTAAATCAGGTCATGCATAAAAAATAGAGGACCAAAAACAGAAGAATCAAATGGACTCTCCTTTTGTAACTGGAAGACCTAGATTTTACCGACGATTTAACGTTACTTTCGCATACACGAGTACACATGCAAGAAAAAACAACTCACCTAAGTCAATTCGTGCAACAAACAGGACTGAAAATCAATGAAGGAAAATCTGAAATCATGACTATTTACATAAAAACTCCCTCACCAATAGCATAGCGGCCAATCACCACGATAAAATCATGACTCTCAAGATTTGACTAGGAGACATTTAATTTAAAAAAGAAAGAAAATTACCATGTCGGCACCTGTACGCTTTGAAAGTCACTAATACCTGTGAACGCTATCGTAACAGTACAGTGGTCACCACGTAAGAGACCGCCGTCTAAGAGACCGGTTCGCCTTAGAGGCCGCTATTCCTGTGTAACCG
>JBCJKF010125344.1:0-10136 GCA_039654545.1 Plocamopherus ceylonicus | reverse complement strand
TATCTATCGATCTATTTATCTATCTATCTATCTATCTATCTATCTATCTATCTATCTATCTATCTATCTATCTATCTTTATTATATAATATACACAATAAATGAATTTTTTATTGGTTGAAAGACATGCCCACTTATCAGTTTTATCGCTTTGATCTCAGTTTTTTTTTCCGTGGTGATCACACATTTTCTGGTCTAAAAGTCTCATTCTTTCCGGCAATAATGACTCTTTACTTTGGGGAACGATTCAAAATTTTGACTTTTTCCTTTTCTGCCTCAATAGCGTTGGCACAGTTATTTTGTTTAGTAAACAAGCCATTCCTGTTTTTTGTTGCCTTTATTGACCCAAAACCTTTTACTCTTTACACAAATATTTTTATGAACCAAAATAGTATATTGCAGTCTGATTTACACTCTCAAAATGTACCCGAAATGCAATACGAGCCCAAAATCAGTTTTTGATACCTTAACAAGTGAACCCCCCCCCTTCCCTCAATACTTCTGTATCTTATCCTACGTAAATGCCTGTTTTCATTGTCTTTGAAAACCTCACTCATCTCATTACGAGGGTAGATTTCCAATTGGTATTAGTATTTTTATTGGTTTTGTGTAAATTTACCAAAACTTCATTAAAAATTAGATATATTTTAATATGGCATAGGGGCGTAAGTGCACAATGATTAAAGTAACGCAAAAAGAAACTCCTGCCACATTCGTTTTCCCAAACGGCGTAACTATACTTACGCCCCTAGACAAACGCAACGGTTGATAGCAATCCGTCACGGAACAAAGGCGTATGTAAAGTTAAGCCTCAAGTGACGACGATTATAACCGTGATGGAGGCGTATTTCAAGTTAGGTCTTTGTTCCTTATCGTTTTATTTCCAAGTTGAGTTGAGCCTTTTTTTATTTGTTTTCTAGCATCTTTACTTTTTATTGTTTTGCTCTAATATTTTAACACAAGATGTATCCCACCCTCATCCTTCTTCTGTGTAAAAATGGCATAAAGGCGTATCTATAGTTACGCCCCTTTTCCATAACGCCCGCGATATATAGACAGTTTGCTGTGATAGCATAATCCTGGAATTGTTCACTATTTCGAACTTTCAGACTTGAATTACTTCCTTCGTTTATTGACTTGAAAATGTGTATGGATGGCCTACAGCAATATATGTGTCCACCTTTGAAATGAGTTCAAGAAATTTGCGGAATCATTTGAATAGGTGATTAGCTTTTCTACAAATCTCAGTTGAAACAGTTCCGACTCAAATATTAGGATCTCTTGCTTCAATGTCATCAAACTGATATTGAGATACTTTGTTTCAAGATGTCCTCACAGAAAATAGTCGGAAGTGGCCAGTC
The DNA here is from genome assembly GCA_039654545.1 of Plocamopherus ceylonicus. Taxonomy (NCBI): domain Eukaryota; kingdom Metazoa; phylum Mollusca; class Gastropoda; order Nudibranchia; family Polyceridae; genus Plocamopherus; species Plocamopherus ceylonicus. The sequence goes on along the minus strand of JBCJKF010125344.1, from coordinate 8,776 downwards.
CAAGGTCTTAAAGACCTGAGATTATTTTAGTTCTGATTTTCTAGAGATTCAAACTTAGGAAGAGTAACTCTAGAATGTCACCATATCTTGTGTTAAACTTACGACATGTCAGAAACAATGATTCTTTCAAAGATAATGCTCAACACAAGCTCTCTGGTCCTTACTAAACTGACCTATGAAGTGGAATTATAGAAAACACAAAGAACCAGATCTAGAGAAGCACATGCAAGCTTCTAGAGAAGCACATGCATGCTTCTCAAACTTCAGGAAAAGGAAATTGGGCATCATTTTTGCAGCATTTAGTAACTGTATAATTTAAAATGTCATGTCTACGCTAGGTGGGCCTATCATTCAGTTCAATGGTAGAATAATAGCAGACCTATTACTATTATACACTGTTGATGCCTATGCAAATCTTAGGGGTGAGTGAGATTGACTTGCTGGAGTACCGTACTTGCAGCGCTGTTAAGTCTTTAAATTAAATATGTCTACTGCCGTCGAACAAAACAAAACAAAAAAAACAACAAAAAACGGTAATGCACAGCCAGCCAACCAAAGGTGAGTCAGCGCATTGCTGACAGCATAGATCTAGGCCAGGTGTAGGCTAAATCTATGTTGCATGCGAGAGTGCAAGGCCAGATAAGCCAACAGGCACCATTCGCTATCCTTCTTTTGGCCTGGCTTACCATAATTTGCGAAACGGTTCTTCATGAACAACAACATAATAAATAAATAAAAAAGGACGTCAAAGTCTGGAATACATACTTTCCCAGGCAAATACAGATATGCACATTCCGGCACAAAATACGTACTAAATACGTATGAATGAAACATGCCATAGCTTCATTGAGGGAGCTCATTGTTATGACCTATTTTCGATACAGAGCCACACTACCATTATAACAACAAGCTAAGCCTACTTCTAAAAGGAGGAGCCACTAAAAGAAAAAAAGCCGATCATCGTGCGATACTACCGATTCATTGCGGTAATTCAATAAGGGGATGTAACCTCTTTGAGATATTAAGATAGATATGGAGTTACATCCCTGGATGGGTAAAAATCGATACTGCTGGGACGGGATTTTTTCGACCGCAATTAGGACTGCGAAGATAATGTGCGCACTCCACTTTGTGGCATCGAATTTTGGCAAAAAGTTGCGCATTATACACGAATATATACGGTATATATTGTCCCACCATCTGTATAGTGATAGTATACTACTATAATTTTGTAATCCTTGTGAAACACATACAAAAAAAAAAAAAAAAAAAAAAAAAAAGGAAATGTAAAAAACAAACCGACCAACCCACAAAAACAAAACATAGAAAAACAAATAAAACAAACTAAATATTGAAACAATCATAAAATATATCCTGTTTTCTTCCCATGGACATTCCAATCTGTTCTCTTTCTCTCTCCACTTATACTGTCATAAAAAAGATTTAAGATGGGGGTATTTTCTTTAAGGCATTTATTTCATTAGTCTGAATAAAAAGCACTGTCATTGTGGTGAATAGAAGTCAATTCCAAAATGTTATTTGAAGCGCACACTGCGAATTATTCCAGATCTGATACCAGAAGTTTCACCTTGATACTTGTTTATCTCTGGTTTATATTGCCTTACCTGCAAAGAGGAAAACACAAACAAAAGACAGTATAAATTATAACGTTCATTTTGATTTTATCAATTATTTAAATGAAGAGATTGTTTTCCATGGCAAGGATGGGTACTGCGGTACCATAACTAGTCTACTAAAATTTGTTCCTCTCTACAAGAAATTGAAGGTTATAAAAAGTTACAGTAACAATCCACTTGTGTTGCACTCAGATGAGTTGATCTTGGCATGTGTTTATTATTTTTGCATGTACCGGCACTAGTCTTTGTATTAAAATGAACGGCTACCTTGAATTCAACGCAAGCATATAAACGTCTGTGTAGATTCTTTATTCCATGCCGAATCCCTCTTTGTCCTAATAAAATAATAGGCTTGATTTGATTTCGCCTTCCCTAACTTTTCTCTCCGTCTTAGCATTTACCAATTGAATCCTGAGATGCTCAAGATATGAGCTAAAAATAACGCTACAAGGTTGCATAAAATTTTTGAAGAGAACCTAGGCTAGATTAGAAGCGTACTGTACTAGTGAAAAGAGGGGTAAAACCTTTATTCAACGTAAATTAAGTAAGTTGGGCTTATGACCCCTTATTCCCTGTGTTCATCTGATGGTTGTATTAATGTTTTCCTTAATCCCCCAGCTACATTAACTTAACCGTTGTTGAATGTATTATCTTGCCTTGTTTTCCTCCGATTGGTATAAAATTTTATCAAACTCCCCCTCTCTAAAATGATCATTGATGGAGGGACAATGACATTTACAATCTGATTCTTCAAAAGTGAACATGAGTAAGAGAGAACATGTTAAATGAAAACTGCGAGATTAAAAGTATTATTCAAAATAAGTATGGTAGTGGAAGCAATTACCCACACTAAATTACTATTGAAAATAGGTGTTCTTTTTTTTTTTTTTTTGGTTCAATCAATATATCCTCATGATAGAATAAGCTAACCATATTGATTTTAGTGATGTCAACATTTTTTTTTTTTTAAGTCCCCTGAATGCACTTTTAATCACAAGGTACCTGCGATTTGTTCATATCTTGTTTGTTTTTTTCTTTTGGATTTACGTTTTAAGGGATGACTTTCATTGATTGACTTGAAAAAAAAAAAAAAACTTTTGGTGAGAGAGATAAACTTTTCATATTTTCTACATGTCAACTGGTTTTTGTGTTGTTTTAGGTAGACTTAATTTTGAGCATGACAGGTGACCAAATCTTTGTAAAGTAAAATATACAGTAAATATTTTGAGAATGATTGGGAATTAAAACAAAACAAACCCTTTTATTTTATGCCTCTGACTACATGATATGTGTTTGTATGCTCCATTGTTTAAAGTGACTATCCACGTGGTATGAAAAAAGAGTTAATAAAAGTCTTTCTGGACTTATCTCAATGTTGCTCAGAATTGGGTAAAACAGAGTGCCAACAGTATTAACTCTGAGCGTTTTACAAAAATGGCATTACATTAAATGAAAACAGAAGCAGAAACTAAAATGTACAACACTTTTCAAAATATTCAAATAATGAATTACTGTAGCCATGTTGACAAGAATACTCAGCTGTTTCACCGACTCTGAAGACTGAGACACAAAGAATGAGATAAATATATAGATAATAGTGGAGCCTGCTACAATCATGAACTGTTTTAGGAAAGCAGGCTTTCACTCGCCCTGAGGATTCTGCAAACGTGTCAGCTAGTGAAATTTCAATGACAATAACAATATGCACACACCGAGAATGGTCCTGTAGAGCCAATGGCTTTTCTCATAGTTGACCAGAATATTATACAGGGGCAACTTGAAAGGGGAAAAACCCAGTTGTGCATCGACAAGTCATGAAAAAAAAGAATAGGAGGATGAAGAAGATGACAAAGGACGCCCTAGCCGATGTGAGCCACAAGATAACCTGAGGAATGTGTCTCCATACCACATGTCATACAGAAAGGTTGTGCAGAGAAGATCAGCATTTACTACTTATTAATAGACGGGAAACATTGCTATTGCCTGAAAATCTGCACAATGGTAACAAAAAGCAGTAAGACTTCTGACTTTTCAGTCAAAAAGATATAGATTATAGACACAATGCCTGACAAAATAGGAAAGACTTCAATCTCCCCAAGTCAATAACAACAGCATCAGTAAAATAAAAACGGAGCGGAAACCAAAATTAATTACCAGTCATGATTAATCACTAATAACAAATACTCATAAATTGTCTATCTTAGGGTTGAGTGCTATATAAATTATATCAATCATCATTATAAAACCACTTCTTGCTTTTGATTTGCAAAGTATCCGATACACAAATTGGTCATACCAGTAAGGACATTCCTTACCTGTCCTCTTCTCCTAATCTGAGCTTTCCTAAATTTTTCTCTGTGTTTAACACGAGGATTATTTGGTGCTGACTTCTTCTTGTCCACCTTATTTTTCTCCATCTGTGGAAAGAAAAAATAGAAATGGATTAAATAAGAAACAAAAGAATGTACTGTAAGACTCTATTTAGAAACTTTATAATTTATACTGTATTTACAATTGACGACTGAACATCCCTTTGACAGAAACAAAGTTTTATCAACATGCAAATACCAAAACTACATGTTTACAGTATCACATTTTTCCACAAATATGAGCAGTTAATATAATTTAGACTACCATGTGAGAAGACAAGAGACAAAACAAAAGTTATGGGCATTGAAACATACACATTAAATCAAAGATGTTCATGGGCAGGCGCAGGACACGTAGCAAGAAGAGGAAACAAAAGATAAAGCAAAAACTGTATTGTATGGAAACCTAATAGAGGTAAAAGAACACTGAAAAGATTGGAACACGACATCAAGATGGAAGGAGAACATTGGACTGAGACAGCAGAATACAGAGACTATTGGAAGGGCTACATCCAACAATGGATGGACTCAGCCTGAAAGTAAACTAAAGAAAATTCAAAGTCATTCAAAGTAAAACTTAAAGTGCAAAAAGGGATTCAGCACTCAGTCCCCTCCTTTTTGCTTTAATGATGGAGGTAATAACAGAGCGAATCATCTACAAAGCACTCTATAGCCTATAAACTGTAATATAATGCAGATGATGTTGTGCTGCTGAATGAAACAATCAGAAAGCTTCAGTGAGAATGGACAGAGAATTTAGTGATTTCACAAATATTAAAAGATGAGTGAGGCAGATGCACGTATGTCATGTCATCACACCTTTTTAATTTCTACAACAATGCAGATCTAGGATTCACTGCATTATCATTATCACTGAAGGCTATCTCAAGTTCTAAATTATGCAAGAGTGGAACAACTGAATGAGCCTCTAATGCAGAATTCTGAATGTCTTCATCATCAAGATCCTCTTCGTTGTCAGAACCTTCTTGCATGACAAGTCCATTCACATTAAAGCACTGCCTTTTGCAAGACGAAGCAGTGTTGAATGAAGCTCCGTTTGGCCTTCTTTGGCGTGGTGATCTAAAATAGTCTTAGAACCATGAAACAAAGACATCCATCTTGTTTAAGGGTGGTAAGTATTAAAACAATGGGAACATTTCCAACGATAATTACGTTATGTAACAAATGAGGATACTGTACGAAAAACCGGCGTTTAAACAATGCCACTGTATGTGGCCGGCGACAACTGTACTGCCAACCACATGTGACTGGCGCATCTTCAATGAGTTAGGTTTATGGTAAAAACATCAATATCAGATATACTGATGCTACAGGCAGGATCAAGAGCAAAACTTCAAACACCTTAATGTATTAAGTGAAACACAAGGGACTCTTATTAAATGTCAAAACAAAAAAAAGGTAAAAAAAAAGCAGGCAGTAAAACCTTTGAAAAAAAAATAATAATAGGGCAAATGAAATTTCTTGGACATTTAAACTACCTGTAACTTGAAACATATATATGCAAAAGAAATAGAGGCAGACAAATATTACAGCACATTACTTATAAAACGTACACAGTTGAGTAACTAAAAAAGAACAGGGCAACATAGGTTTCTTAGGTTTTCTGAGCAGAGCTGTGAGTGGCGTGATGGAACCAACAATAAAGTATCAGATCCAGTAATTAAAGAAGAAGATTATTCATGAAGCAACGTAGTCCAACAAAAACTTTGTCCAAATTCATGAACTCTACAAACAAATCACACTGTCCAGACTCATTTCCTCTATTTTCTGTAAATTTTTAATACACTATCAATCCTTTACATGGATACTTGAACTATTACCTAATTATCTGTCTGCTGTTCAAGCAGATGGTGAATAATTATTTCTTTTACCAACATAAGAAGTCTAAAAGCTAAAAGGCTTTAAAGGTCAGAGCCAGCAATATTTTGGAAATGCCAATCATGTGCTAACCTCCTTATGATTATGTTCCTCATGGATTGTCTCCTAATAATGGACCAACAGAATACAGCATTCTTGAGTTTCTCTTTGACTTGGCTTTCAGCATATCAATGAGTAAAATAAAAACCAAGAGCCACATTGGTTTTCTTTCATTCATGTCTACTATTAAACTTTTTGGTGCATCACCCATGCACTAGAAATATCATGTTTTCTGCTTTTATCTACATCATCATTCATTCTTTGTCATGGAATATCCTCTCTGGACATAGCCTCCCTCACAGTATTTGCCTCTCTATTTTTATCACTAAGAGATCAGAGGTTAAAAATGTGGTCTCTGGTTCCTCTGTCTGAAACCTCCTTGTGTCTAGCTTATTTATTCATTAATTTGTTGTTCTAATCTCTTGAAAATAACCATTAGCATGATTTTATTGGCTTTGATGTACACTTACCATGAAACATACACCTTGAGCTCAAGGAAAGGAGTGTGTAACTAACAGTGTTGTGAGAGGAAATTTGTTACTTGAGGCTGGGGACCAAACCTTACCTACCATATATGTAAATGTATTTGTTATGGGTTGGACTTTCCGAGTTCAGTCAAAGTGTAAAAAAAATTTGATGAATATATATGGTGGCCATGATAGCACCTTTTCAAGCTAACTGAACAAAAAACTGAATTCTCAATATTTTTTTTCTTTGATCCCTTTTTGATTTTGGTGCTAAGCATGCATTGACGAAAGGTAACCAATAATCCTGTATCATGAATATGGTTAGGGTATGCTTATCATGAAGGAAAGAATTACCTGATAAGTAATAGGACGCCCCTCCAGTTGTCCATCTAAGTTAAGGGAATCATCCATATCCTCATCCAAGCCCTCCTCTTCACTGTCTGACAAAGTCGTCCTATGTAATAGAATCCAAGGACAAAGAATAATGAAAATACGAAATAAGTGAACTTAATATGTGGTTCAGATACCAAACCTTAAAGATAATGACAACAAAAATAAAAGGATAAAATCCTGATAGTAGTGCACCAGTTGTTTTGTTAGGTTTTGTAAATTTGTTTTTCTTTCCTTATGGTTTTCTCTATTCTTTCAAAAAAGAATGAATAGCAATTCAGATTAACCCTTTTAGAGATAACCCAGCTGTATCTTTTTCCACCCTGAAAGACCAGCCTCACCAAACCCGGTTTTCTGCTAACACTACCCTGATGTTTAAGCCGGCCAAAAAAAACCCTAGGGAAAGCCCTCAGTTTACGTGCTTTCATTGGTTCCCCAATCTACGTCATTGTATTCAAATGTGTGCTTTTATTTCTAGATTAATCATTGGTCGGTTTTCTTTCACTTTCCTTTAGTGGGGTCACTTCATTTCATTGTATAAGACGCTATTTTATAGACCTGTGTTCGCTTCAACTTGACAGGCCCTTGGCTTGACTGTGTTTGCTGTGCTGATACTATTATTATAATAGGCTTAGCCTATGGTAATTATTTCATTGTGCTCTGTCTTACCTCACCATAACATAAGTCTCACGTTGTGCTATTGTTCATGTAACACTCCATCCAATTGTTCCATTATTTCACTACATCTAGATATCTACTCTTCTTTTTTTTTTTTTTTCTTTTCTTTGTAATTTTACTTCGTTGTTACTGTTACTTTTGTGCATCACAACAGTGACACCGAGCTGGACGGGGAGTCGGGTCTTGGTAATCGAGATAGATGTAAGTAGATCTAGATTATCTACTCTTATTAGAATTTGTTGATCCAGCGTTTAAGTTGGCAAAATTCAAGTAGACCTATGTGTTATATTCCTCGAGTGATTAAAAAAAATTTGTTTTTGTTTTGGTTTTTGTCACACTTTTGTTTTTTATGTTTCTCACTAGATCTAGATCTACCGTCGACTTAAACAGTAATTCCACTTCCACTTACCTTTAAACTACTTTTGACCTTTGATATGGTCATTCATCTACTTATCAGTCAAATTTCATACAAAATCATACCGTACCAGGAAAGCTATTACTTTCTTTGCAAAACAACCCCTAAATAGCCCACGGGAAGTTGAAAAAATTCAAAGAAACCAGGGTGGCCGGGTACCACCAAGTCAAATCTAGGTCAAGGCACAATGAGTTAGAGGAAACAACAGCAGTTTTTCTTTTCAAATGTGGAAAATGTGATGGAATTTTTATTACATTACATTGCAGATTCTGGGATGGCAATAATTGTTCTGTAGAAGAGTGTGACTCTACTTTGTTGGATAAACAGGGCCTTAAAAGCATTTTCAACCTTAGCACCATGGTTTGGTTCTGCTATTTTTTAAATGTCAGCTTACAACTAACGCTAATCCAAATACAACTTGACAGACTGATTTCCAATGACAAAAAAAATGTCCCGCCGTAATCATGATAGTCCCTAGACCTTACCTTGGTTTTTTCACTGGTCCATGATCATCCCCCTTTGAGGAATCTTCTTCCCCATCACTAGCTTCCAAATGCTCCACAGACAGAGCCTCATACATTGCAGCAAGCTGTGATCGAAGTGAAAACAAAATTAAAGGGCTGAAGGTATGCAAATATCACAGAAGAGTTACACTGTATTTTTAAAAGCAAAAAAAAAAAAAAAAAAAAAAAAAAAAAAACAATTCAACAAATGAACAAAACAAAACAAGGATGCAAAAAACCGTTCAGTCACACTGGGATGGGCAAAACAACACTACCGAAACTTAAAAAATACAAATTCAGGGTGGCCAGCGAAAACTACTACTAAAATTTTCGACCTGTGAAAAAATTTTCAACCTAGGGAATTGAAATAATCGACCCC
>JBCJKF010125011.1:0-10138 GCA_039654545.1 Plocamopherus ceylonicus | reverse complement strand
CGGTTAACTTGAACAACGGATATCTTGATCTTTTTTCTCTCCCCCGCCAACATCGAGTTAAGCGGAGTCGACTGTATTTTAAATTCGCTACTCGCTACTGAAAATTAAGATGCGCACTACACTATTCGCTACTGGCTACTGAAAAGTAGCGAACTACAGAAAGTAGCGCACTAGTCACAACCCTGCACTTGGTGACCTTTCAAAGGCCATAACTCTTCAGCGTGCAATTTTTCTTGTTCAAACTTTTCATTCTGAGTACCTCACATGATCCACTGACAAGTAAGTTAACTCCCACAGTATCCTAAGGGAGTGGGTGGGTAGGGTAGGGGGAAGGGGAGTTGATCGGCCAGTTTATTTCAGAATTTGAAATGGAGCTGAAAATGTTGCTTTTTTCAAAAGTTTTACATCAACTGATTGTATTACACAGATTGTATCATGCCATAAATTACATATCAAACGAAAGGCAGTTTAATTCTTAACATTTTGAGCTATCATAAGTCCAAATTGGAATTTTTATATCGATGGGAGAAGTAAAACAACATGTCGGGCTGAAAAAAATGCACTCAATGATTTTTCAAGGTCATAACTCTGCACCGTGCAACTTTTTTCGTGCAAACTTTTTTTTTCTGAGATTCTCACATGATTCACTAACAAATAAACTTAGTCCAATAAAATTTCTAAAGGATGGGCGGATAAGGCGTTATTGACAAGTTGCCATGGACAAACAAGAGAATATGCAATGTAAGAGTCCGACTAAAATGCTTAGAATTGGGGTGGGGTCAGAGACAAATTTGTATAAAATAAAGTATACGGTCCAGAGAAAAATGTGTTGTAACATCTGAAAGTCAAACAATAGGGGCAGATTTTAAATGTATGCATCATATTTACTTGTTTGATTATTTCAAGTAAATTGAATTTTGGAATTATGAAAAAAAAAAAAGCTGGAAATTGTGTTTTTTTTAAACAGTTTTACATTTAGTTGCGTTATAGAGATTGTATCATGCCATATGACATAATCCAATGAAAGGCAATCCTTTTCTGAACATTTCGAGCTATTACATCTAAATTGAAATTTATATAACAATGGGAGAAGTGAAAACATGTCGGGATGGGAAAAATGCACTTGATGACCTTTGAATGACCATAACTCTTCAACTGCAACTTTTTTTGTGCAAACTATTTTTTCCTGTATTCTTCACATTACCTAGTCACAGAAAAATAACCAAAATAAAATCCCTAGAGTGGAGGACCGGGGATTCGGTACCAGTGGCACCAAGACTAAATATAAAAAGTATGTGTCTCACTAAAATGCTCAAAACTAGTATGGGGATGGGTCTGGAGAAAAATGTGTATAAAATAAAGTATTCTGTCTAGAGAAAAAAGAGTGGTAACATCACTTCCACCATCTTTTCCATATTCCATTTCTTCCAGCATTTCTTTTTAATTGATATACCATGTTATGGCCCCTTGTACTTGCAGTCCCTTGGTCATTCCATAGTCTATCTGTTGAACTCTGTCCTTGTTACCTCGGTCCAACCCTCCAGCATCCTCCTCTTCTCCATCCACTTCACTTCTGTCCTCATCACTTAGACTCTTTTGTATAAATGAAAAGGGAAAATTCCTGAAAACCTTGATAATTTCCCAGAAGAATCATTGACTATTTGTGAAACGGAGTGTCTATGTACAAGGCTGCCTTGTATCTAGATTCAGGGTCTACATACAAGGCTGCCTTGTATCTAGATTCAGCGGAGCCTATAGCTAGTTACAAAGTTGGTACCGGATGCTGCAAGATACTGTAAGATGAATTTTCAATTCACTACGACAGTGAAATCATAACGATGTGGGGAGTTAAAGTAGGTGGATTGATGAGTTAAAGTTAGGGTTTTGGGAATTCATGATTTTAGGGTTAGGGGTAGGGTGCAGGATTAGGGATAGGGATAGGGTTTTAGAGTTCTGAATCTAGATACAAGGAAGCCTTGTTGTATGTAGACAATGCAAAATGTTCATGACATTTGGATTCAAAGGTGTTTATGAAGAAGTCCAAGGTCTTTCTCTAGAATCTAGAGTTGTGCTAATCGCCCCTCGATTAGCTGGACAATCGGTAATAGCCTTGAAAACAGTGTTTTTCAGTAGTCTTTTTCAACAGTTCATGAGACTTGGCCAGGCTTACTTCACCAATACACACTCTATGGGAAAAAGGACCCATCTTCGATGAATCAGAAGAGGAAGTAATTGTTTTACTTGGTGTAGATGGCCGTTACTCATAATAATTCCCTCTGGCAAAGATGATGATGATGATTCAATGACAATGATGATGATGGTTAGTGCCATTGATGATATAGTGATACATGTAAGAAACAGTGGAAAGTAATTATAATACTGGTGCAAAATAATGTAATGACGACGAGTGTTGTTTTAATTACTAGTGCTGTGAATATTTGATGTATGACAATAACTTATAAAAACAAATCTGTATGAACCCCCCCTCCTCCTGTAGGAACTAAAAATAAAAAAAATAGATAAAAACTTCTAAATAAAAAAAAATCGAAAATTAGCATCGATGAAATATTTAGCGGTTAACAAGCTGTAGGCTAGAGACACTGATGAAAAGGCCTTGAAGTTAAATCTTAATTAAGATTATAAATCAATGTTAATCGTTGTGCAATCATAATATATTATATGTTCTTGTCGCCGCCTGGCACTTGATGAAATGGCTGAAGCCAACGACCGTCTAGGCCTGAAACAAAGGTGTGCCGGATGGGGGGGACTGTTGACGGCCGTTTCGTCATGACACGTATCACTACCCCGTCGATGCGTTTATCGTGGCTACGTACTTGGTCGATTCAGCAATGAGACTTTTTCATTGTTTGTAGGTGTCCGGTTTGGAAAATGTCATTTTTGACAAACTTCTAGATTTTATTCATGTGTAATATTTATAGAGGATATGTATGATAATTCCTGAGCTAGAACATGAATAAAAAAACATCAAAATTTTTGTATGTAGCCGGTTTGGAAATGACAGCGACGATATGTATAAAGGAAGAGGCTAGCCATACTTAAGGACAATTAGACTGGCAGTCTAGCTGTAGGCCTACTTAAGGCTTAAGGACAGCCAGACAGGCAAGCTAGTCGTACTTAATGATTGATAGATAGACAGCTAGGCATGTCCTGTGTAATAATAGGTCTAATATAATAATGACAACAGCAACAATAATAATAATAATAATATGTAATGAAAATTATATCTAATAAAAAAAGTATGAAATGACGAGGAAGATATTGAATTAATCAAATAAGAAAGGAAATGAAAGAAAAAACAGGAATGAAAATAAATTGAGGAATTTAAGATAACTCTAAAAATAAATGATAAAACTACATATAACATTATGTTTTCAAGTCATCTGTTCAAGAGGGAACCGAACCCAGCAATTAATAAAATAATTTTTTTGTAAATCGGCATGATAGGGGATCGAACCCGGGCCTCCCGTTTTTGCAAGGGTACTCGCATCGGTGAGCCAACCGTTCGGCCAAAGAAATCACTGACATGCTGAACAGATTGAAGGACTTGTGGCCAAGGGCATAAGTGTGGCTAGCCTGGAAATCTAATTGTACTTAAGTACGTCCAGCCACTTCAATATATAAATATGGCTACAAAGCATGTATTGGAAATGAAAGATTTTATTTTTTGGTATTTAATAAAAAAAAAAGTTTCTAGATCTAAACATCGAATTTATAATACAAATATGTTAAAACCTTCTTGTAAGGGATACCAAGGCTCACTGAAAATTTGAGCTTCCTATATGTAGTAGTTTTTGAATGCATTCCAAAGGAAGGTTGAAAAGCTTAAAATATATCTCTCTCTCTATATATATATATAATATGTACTACCTTTTCTGATCTTCAAAACATTTGTCCACCCACTTCGATTGCTCACGATCCCTCACTGCATGCAAGCGATGTCTTATCTAGAGCCTAGACCTGTCTTACTTTTCTGGTTAGCTGAAAACCAGCAATTGGGCTTATTTTTCCAATAAATAGTAATTAATAGTAGGACACCAAGGATTTCAATTATATTTCAGGATAGGTCGAGCTAATTTTTGCTGTTAGAATGGGAACTAAGAATTAATTTGCTGTCATCAAGTCAAATTTGCTATACTCTGTTTCAACCACTTTATCTCAAAGACGGTGACTTGGAAATTTAATTAAAATGAGAATCTAAGATGATGCCCATCACCAGCAGAAGTATTTTCCACGACAAAAAGAAGATCAATATAAGATAATTACATTTTACAGCCCTTTTAGTTTCTGTCACTATCAGTCTAAACATTTTTTGCAATCTTTTCTCGCCTTTTCTTATAACATTTTTCAAAATTTAGGAGTTTTCAGCAAATTGTGGTTTTATTTACCTTCACAGGTGTGTCAAGGTAAAAATCAATCCAAAACATGACAAAAATTCAATGTTTTATTATTTTTTGTATATTTATGATGCAACTTTTTTTTTTCTTGCACAGCAGAAACCTTCACTGCATCTTGCTCTACTTGCTTTACATGGGATTCCTAGACACACCTTTTAAAGCAGAGACCTATCTCATTTCCTGAGGAGCCTTACATAGCAGCAGCTACTTTGCAGGCACATCACTTTAGCATGCTGAAAAGATCTTCCACAGCTTGTATTTGGGTACTTGTTTCATTGAGGGAAGTTAGAACATGTAAAGTCTTTTAGACGAAACGAATGCCACATCCATCAAATGAAATTTGAAGGCGGGACCTCATGGTCTTCTGCCCTAGTATCCATAAATGTATTATATCCATTAAATATTATCATTGTCATGTTAATGTTATTGTTACTATATTTATATTATTATTGTATTACAGTAGTTATTGCCTAATTGGACTCCGGCTAGATGGACGTTTCGACTTCGTGGAAGTTTTTTCAGTGAAAGAGTATTTTTGTTATCAAAATCACCCCCCTAATTGGTCAGCCCAAAACCAAAATTTCGGCTTATTGGTCCTTTAGATTCAGGAAAAATGGTTTGACCATCAACATTCAAATTTATTCAAGGGCCATGAAGAAACCAACTTTGAGTATGAATGGGCTTTTGTGTTCCAGGGTGCTTAGCATAAATAAGGAAAAGGAGGTCTTGCAAGGGTTTATTGGCCGGTACTGGTCCAGGTGTGAATACAGAGTGTCAAAAACTGCTACAGGGTATGACAGCTCTCAAGCATACAATGCACTGCCTGGGCATATGCCATGACGTGGTTGTTAGCCAATCATATCTCATCCTAGCGTTTAAGTGAACACCCCTTCAACCCATCGATCTCATGCTTGACATGTTATATGTTGGATCAAGCCATGGTAATTATAGGGTTATCCCTCTGATTAGTCAGCACACTGAGTACTGGGACAATGATTCTCTGCTTCGTTTTGCTTGGTCGTTTGCCAAAGTCCTAGTGTTTTGTTTGCCCTCTTTTTATGACACACAGCAACCCCTTTGATAGTGTGATCATTGTCCAACCATGGACTGTTGCCCCACTCGCCCGTCATTTTTGCTAAATGGGTGTTTCACCTCATTGGACACTTTCGCTGCTTCCGGATGACCGTCCAATTGTACATTATTATTATTACTAGCGTACATACCCACACAAAAAATGATTTCAAGTGAATAATATGCACTCTCTACTTTTGAAAGCAAAGTCTGGTTAAAATCATATACTCATCAGATAATAAGCACACCAAAACATGATCAATTTTGTCTCACTCCCTGAGTATTTCATAGTCAATCATCAAAGTTGAATCAACGAAATCAGCCTGCAATACTGTTACACGTCTTTCTATGTGGCATAACCACTAGATCTATATATAGGCTGACCACAAGTCCTCTTGCGCATACAAGATTGAAATGTGGTACCATTTATTATATCCCTCCTGTTGATTGGTTTTGTAGTTTAGTAGGAGATAGGTATTTAAACTGCCCCCTACGCTCTTATTATATAGATTATGGTATCTTTAATAAGCCTAAGTATGTAATTATCGTCAACTTGAAATGTTTAAGATGTTAAGTGGTCTACAGATTGTACTTTCAAAAATAACAAAATTATTTCCAAAATGATAAATGTTTATAAAGATATTTTTCTCGTTTTTTCCATTATGAGTGAATCAAATGTATTATTTTCTCAGACTAAGTTAGCAGAATGTCCAGACAACTGAGAGTTGAAAGTTTACCGTCTGGCATTACACATCAGCGTCTCAAATTGTTCTTTGGGAATAAGAGAAGAGGTGGAGGTCCCATAGAAGATATCGACTTAAGCACAGATTCGGGGTCAGCCATTATTACTTTTCAAAGTAGTGATGGTATGTACCAGAATAATGGCATATTATTTTTGTTTGTTGATATTGAATGGTCTGTTATAAATGTTTGCAATGACTTTGATGATTGGGTTACCCAAACATTTAATATTTGTAGCAATATACATTTTGTGGAAGAACATATCTATGCATCCATGTATGGTCGGTTTATACATTTTTTGTTGTTGCTATTTTTCAACAGATGTATTCTTTGCATGAATTCTTTTATAATACTTTGTCATAAATGAACAAAATAATATTCTAAAAAAAACAAACTGTTGGCGACTTATCATTACAGTCCATGCTGGCTTTAAGCATGCAATGCCGCCATTAAGCCCGTTTTGGACTCAACGCGCTAAGTGTGTCTTACCAAATTTTTGTTATATAAACTACACTCCTTGGGTAACTAAGGCTTCAGGCACGCTTCACTACAAGACAGTACATATACATGTAAATTGTTTCTCATTCTCATTAAACATTGTTGCCCATTTCCTGTTTTATGACCCAACAAACACACTTGACATTGCAGCAATGAGTGTGAGATAGAGAGAAACAAAGAAATATGAGGGTGCACGTAGCCGAAGTGAGGCCACGTCACCGTGCACTTAATGATAATGATAAGGTTTTATATGTAGCAAAAATTCAATCAGCAGGAAAGCATGCACTCGTGTGACATGTGCTTAGCCGGTGTTGACTAGACAATGCAACAAATTCGCTTAGTTTTGCACAATCACAACTAACCAACAAAGGGAAGTAACTCTCAAAATTTACACCATGAAAAACTCCCAATTATATCTACTTCGTACTCAAGCCTGCTTTGGCATTAAGCACGCTTATGCTTCCTCCCGATCACGTGCTTAAAGCCAGCATGGACTGTATAAGAATGTACACCATTTTACTTCTCCCTTTGGTTGCTAAATTCACCGAAAGACGAATGTTTTGGTATGACCATGTTTTGGCGAATGGAGTACACAAAGGCTTTAACTTAAAGTTTTACTTTTATTATCACCAAAATAGCAAAAGTAGAACAAGTTCCTACTTTTATACCTGAGACTTTTTCATGAATGCACATTTCTATCTATCCATGCATGAATATATATTTTGGACAGTGTTTTGGGATTTTTTAGTAAAAGAAAAAGGTTTTTGAGTATTATTGTTTCCTTTACCTTAAGATGTTTTATCAAAAATAGTAAGAATAAGAAAACTCTCAGCTGTCAACATGTGTTCTGACTCATTATTGATTTCTTAGGAGTGTGGAGAAGTGTGCATTATTTTACCCTTCAGTTATACATGTAAATTAAAAAAAAAAGACTTTAAAGAACGAAAGGAACTATAAATGTATAACATTGTTATAAAATGCACCATTTTTTATTTTTAATGTATTAAACATGTTGAGCAGACAGGACTAACTGTAAGCATTACATCTTCATTGTTCATAGTACATTTTGATCAGACATCAAGTGGAATAATCTTTGCTTGATTGAAGTTTAATGTTTTGAGAGCTCATTTTCTGCTTCAGATGTCCATCCAATATATTCTCTTGAGAGTTGAGGGCAAATCTTTTAAGTAGAGAGAATGTTAGTTTCATGTAGACGGCATTCATTTCCAGTTGAAACAAACAGATAACATGTATTGATTGTTGGCAAGGGATCAATACGTAGATTAGTATTCTTAAGAATGTAATTGGTCTCCATTTTTACACTTTCTTTATGATCAACAGCTGTTCAAGGGATTTTGAGAAATGGAGATACCTTGACTTTGCATGACACCACTCTTTCAATATCTGCTATTGAAGATAGAAAGAGTGAAGAGGAGGACCAGTCTGACAGGAGTCACTGTGAAGAAGTTGATAGAGAGGGGGAGATATCATTTAATTCAGGTGAACATTGTAACAAATTGATGACTAATTCGCGCAAAGTCTAGTCTAGTAGCTAATCCCCCCAATTATGTAACAAAAAATGGAATATAAGAATGTAATAAATTTCTTGGTGTTGGTTTTTTCAAATATTATCACCAAATAATAATTAGCATCATACATTTGACTTCTTATTTTTTCATGCAGTTTTCTTTTTTTTATTTCAATTTACTACAATAATGATTATGCAGAATATAATAAAATGGCTCATCATCCTGGTTTCGCCTTGTTGCCAAGGCTGAAGATCACATTCCTCCAACAGTTCCGGTCCAGTGTTATAGCAGCACATTTGTTTACGGGACTTTCAACATCATCTGCTATGTTCAACATCCAAGATTGCTTTTTTCTTCCTGTTTTTCTTTTTTGGGATGTTTTTTGAATGTTGTTTTGATGTCTGGCGTGGCCACAGCATCTAAGTAGGCATGACTTTATTGTTGTCAAGAGGCTGACTAATCTTTTTCAGGGCTTCTTTGTTGGTCATTTTTCCAGTCCAAGGGATAGTTCCAGTCACCTGTAAACTTACATTTCAAATTTTAATGCGTTGATCTTTTTTTTTTCTATTGTTGTTGTCAAAGAACAAGTATCTGATCAATATTTTAAAGAGGACCAGATGTAGCATTGTACCAGTCATATTCTTGTGCGGTATGATGTCTTTTTATATTTAAGAAGATTTTGCATTTTTGTGAACAATTTTATTGCAATGTTCTTAGAATTTCTTTTTTTCCATTTTCCATTTTCTGTCACTAGTTGACCTAGGTATGTGAATGAATCCACTGTTCTTTTAGAAATCGTCTTGTTGTTCCCAGACTTCTGGGTGGATTTTTCCAGTTATTCTTCTTATATAATGGTCAGCAGAAGTTTTAAATTATGATACATTAGGTTGATTGTTCTGTTGTCTGCACATTTGATGAATTTTGTCTTCTTTGGTAGGAGTAGGAGTATGAAGACTGATGGCCTAAGTTCTACTTGAATGTATGCTGAGACATACATTTTGTTGCAAATAACCATAAGCACCTTGATTCCAAAGCTCCCAAGGCCTTTTAAAGCCTATGTTGATATGCTGTCAATGCCACAGAATTTTCCAGTGGACCATTCTGTTGAGGGCTGATTCAGCTTCACATGGGAGTATTTAGGCCCCTGAAGAAAACCTTTGGTTGGATTTTCCCCTCTGTTGTCATCAAAGAGTCCCTTGACATATTCTGTCCATCTTGACATAATGGCATTTGTTTCAAACAGAATATCACCTGTTTTGCTTTTAATACTACCACCAATTGTAACATTTTGTCCTGTCATTTTTTAATTTCTCTAAACATCTCTCTTGTTTTGTTATGTTTTGTTTTGTAAGTTGTTCAATGTTTGTGCATTTTGAATACAGCCATTCTTTGTTTTGTGGCATAGTGGTTTAGTTTCATTGTCAATCAACTTGCATTCAATTACTTACTGCCCTTTAAGCCTGGTGGCATGTTGGTTGGCAACGAAGCCTCTCCTCATTCACCTATCTTTGGTCTTCTTTTGGATGTTGTTCCATTTCTACCTCCAGGAGACGTCTCCTTCTACTGTTCTGTGCCTTGTTACTTTTGATTTGCTGCACCTCTTTCAGCCTTCAGGTGTCCAGTGTAAGGCCAGTTCTTGCGATATTATCATGATCTCTTCTGCAAACATGTGCGTTCCATTTCCATTTTCTTCTCATGATAATTATTTCCATCATTTTTTAGTTGTTTTGTCACAGAAGGTCATCATTTGCTATTAACGGAGTGGCACTGCTTAAACACGATGGGGCACTGGTTACCGACGATCACAAAAAAAGCTACAATATTGAACGAACAATTCAAATCAGCATTCAGTACAAGTGAAACCTTTACCATCAATGAATTTAA
>JBCJKF010124901.1:0-10140 GCA_039654545.1 Plocamopherus ceylonicus | reverse complement strand
ATAAAATGATGCCATTCCCAGAAAGAAAGAAATATAATCAACTATTGAAAAAATTATATGTAATAATCTATTATAATAAATATAAATTATTTTCTATCTAATATATAATATACAGAGAATGTCTCAGATTTGTATGTCCAATAGAAGAAGTGAATTCAGCACGTCAAAACAAGAAACTTTTCTATTTGACACTTTGATGAAATCTCAAAAATAGCGCTTTCCTAAATCAAATTTTAATAAAAATGAGATATTGCTATTTTTATCAAATTCAGATATTAGAGGCATAAAAGTCATTACTCAAACGATAAGAATTACATTTTGGAACGTTATAAAACGTAACTCACTTTGTTTATTAATATCATAGCTGGTTTTTTTTTATAATAATAAAAAAATTTGGCTTTCTTCATCAACTGATAGAAAAAAAAAATTTATTCTACGCACAAAAATTCTGGCAAAGCATTGACAGTTTGATTTGTACGAAAAAATCACATGTGCGACGAAACGGCACCCGATAAAAGAATTTGACAGGCATTATCGAACGGGAGATTACATCCGGCGTTTGAGTAAAAGTCACGGAGTGTCTTGTCAGCATTTCTGAGAGCGAATTTTACCGAGTAATTACTGGAAGGAAAATACGATAGCTCGAAGGTGGACTATCCCGTGGAGCTATCTCAAAATCGTTCGTGCGGAATAAAAACCGCAATTCGAATCCGGAAAACTTTTTCCGCCACGCTCGTCGCAAAGTGCTAGAGAGCCGCGAATGGAAGGTTGGGTTGGGTTGATCGAGGTGGAAAACGACGGTGACAGAAGCGCGGTCTCGCGTTATCTCGCTGACTTTTCGGTGCATTTCCGTTTATTCGTCCGTTTTATTTGCGATTACGTGTCATCGATTGCTGGTTACGACTCGACGACGAAAGTTTGCGTCGATTTCATCGCGGAGCATCGATAAAGTCGGTATACCCGCGATCGCAGTTAAGCATTACTTTGGAAACTGTAAATATGAATATCAAACGTGATTGCGATGTAAATATTTATTAGCTTTAACATGTCAAAATCGTCTCTAAATAGCTATTGATGTAAATTAAATGACCTTATGCTTTTTCGCTCGTCGAACTTCTTTTTCTCAGCAAACCGTGAAATCGATGATTCCACTCGAATCATCTCTAAAGAATTAATACAAGCTCTTTGATATCCCGCTATTCGAACAAATTCGTAAAAGACTGACATATATAAAACAGTGAATGCGAGATTAATTTTTATGCTAATTAAGACTTTCAATAGACATATTTCATATAACTCTAATCAATTTCTTTTCAACATTCTTATCTTCTTTTTTCTATCTTATTCGATTCAGTTAGTTGAACAGCATGTAGCATAGATTGCTTTTTTTTTTAAACTTGACGAAATGTATAAAATTCTTGAATGTGATAAAAATGAATTTAGTATACCTAAAAATATATACATATAATACTGCAATCCGATAATTTTTTTCTCACATAAGTAACGTACTGAAAATTAAAAGAAGAACTTCTAAAAATATATTTTGTTATTATCATTTTTAATATAAAAATATGAATACACATATAAATCTTATTTATATATATTATTGTACATAAACTATCTTACGGATATATTTACGCTAAAAATCAGTATTTTTTTTTTTTTTTAGAAATACAATTTAATATCTTAGGGATTTAATCGACGTGTTTGTCGAATAATCGACTTTGCTATATCATTAAAACATTATACAAAGAATCTAGAAATTCTCATTTGACAGTTAATCTGCTTATTTGATAAGCGCACAACAGCCGGTGAATATTAATATCTAGAGAAAGTTTCTGTCTTTCAAATATATAACGCATATATATAATAGCTGCTTTAAAATATCTGAGAAAAGCATAATCTCTTCCGATAATAAGAAATAGAAATATGAAACGTGATATTATGATCGAGATATCTTGCGATAATAAATCCTCATATTAAGATATATAACTTGAAATCAGTTCACGCAAAGCAATGATAACTTGGCAATTCAATGCGCATTGCAGTAGCACGTATTCTGGTGTAATAAACTCAAACTCCAAACTGAAGTTTGAGCGACAATATAATTACGCTTTAGATCAGCAGTAGATTCCACACGAATAATTCGCGAATGAAATTAACGATGTAAAATTATACGGTATAATTAAAATGATGACTTCCATATGTAGAAGAAATCGGACGTCTTAATAAAACGCGAAAAGATTTTATTTCTTATATCATATTATTAATTGAAGAATTTTTAATTTTATTTATTTGCACTTTTTTTTTTTTTAAAACACCGTTCGATGAAAAGTCTTGTCATGTAGAGCTCAGTATATCACCGACACTTTCCATTAAGCCCGAGTCTTTAATCGTTGCATCGCAAGAGATGAGAAGGAAGAGGAAATAGCGAAGGACCCCTGCCTCGACAGTTCCTTCGAGGTCGAGGAGAATTTACGATACCGGGATAGAAAACAGCAGTCTTCTCGAAACAAGAGAGATAGAGTGGTTCGGATAAGTGGCCATTTTCGGAAATAAACAGGCACGTGTGCGAATAGACGAGAACAAACGACGAAGAAAATTCGGCTCTTTATTATTATTTCCTATTATCAGTTGATAAACATTCAACATGGATCCTTTTTCAGAGATAAAGGGCAGAATTATTCGAGATTGGTGGAGAGAAAGGAAGGAAAGTATATTAAACACATAGACATATATGTACATTTTCATATTTCAATAAATTTTTTGTTTTATTCCGCGTACGTTTTACGCGAGAATGTTTTAATAACATTTATAAATACGATGAAATGGAGAAGAGAGAGAATGAGAAAAAGAGAGAGGAATCAGGCGAGTTTTTATTAAACAGGGATCTCACAAGGCAAATCCTACGGGACTACGGCGGTTCGTTCAACAATATCCTGCGATGCCGGTTTGTGCGTTTCGGGGTCGCATCAATTTGCGACGAGAGCGTGCTTTAATTCCACCGCCGGTGGACTATGACGGCGCGTGCTTTATGAAATGTTTCCGTGATGAAAATATCAAGCTGTTGCAGCGCGTACTCTTCATATCTGTTAATAAATAATGAGGACGGAATGTTTTCTATTATCGTGAAAAATATCGCTTTTGTTTCCTAGCGACGCCACACTTTTCAACAAATGAAAACATTCGGTAACAGAATTTTTTAATTTATGCTGTTAGATCGTCACAGAGATAAAATATTCGATATAAATTTCATAAAATATGCTTCTAGTCATTCTCTCTCTAGTGCAACAAATTGTAAGTTTAAAATTATTCTATGCAGTTATGAAGAATTTTTACGTACAACGGTTCTTTCATTTTTTCCGTGCATGAAAAAGTACAAGCTGAATTTATTAAACATGAAAGCGTCTTTAATAAGAATGTAAGCTGTATTTTTAATAAATTTCTCTTCCTTCGCGTTCCAAAAATTTCCGCTCGCAAATATCACGCTTCCTGGCATGTTCTTTCGCGTCGCGAGAGAAATATCCGATCGTTTCCCCATTTTCGACAGCTCTCAACGAGCCACGAGATTTTCACGGCGAAGTTGGTTGCGCGGTGAGAGAGATGGAAGCGCTCACACAAAGGGGTACGTGTGCGGGTTGAAAATACGGGGGCGTTGCCATCAAGAATGGTGGTGCGCCCGCATGAAAATAGCATCGGTTCCGCAGCGACGGTGGCGTCGTAGGAATTTTCCTAAATTTTTAACGGTAATCGTTACGTGGCTTTAGTCCGATATCCAGATCACGCAGCCCCGTCAGCCGCATGAAGGTGCGAACCAGCGTTACCACCATATTGTGTGAATGTATACGTACGGGGATAAGAGAGGGGGTGAGGGGGAGAGGTAGAGTTCGGCACCCGCGGACCATAATTCAGAGGGTACAGACGTAGCATTCGCATTCGGCATTCGCGTGAACCAATACGTATATAAGAGAATGCAACCCGCAAGAATTCAATAAGTTCGAATTGTCCGAATATTTTCCGTTTTCCGAGCGGGCGCGTTCTTTACGAATGTTTTGTACTTTTAAGGTCCGTTGCACGTTACTCCATTCCTCTTTTCTTCGTCTTGACACTGACGTCTGCAGATTTTACGGCTGAAATACGCGAATAAAATTTCTATTTAGATATCTATTTTATTACAATCCAATGAAAATGTATTTTGTGTCTGCTGATACAACAGAGAAAACAACCAATAATATTTGAAATAAAATCATTTAACACAATGCATCTGTGCAATTTCAATTTTAAAGGGATTTTCTTCTCAGAATAATATCGGATTAGCTAATGCAACAATGGCGTCGATGTTTTTATAGATACTTTTGCTGCATTAACCGAAATTGTTCGCCACAATTCGATGAATGTCGTCGATTGTAAGAGGATTTCGCGATCAAGATTATGACGCAATCAAGATGGAATGAAATTTAATCACTATGAATATCGCACATGTTTTTTTATTTCGCTTTTATTTTATTTTTGGATCCAAGTCAATTTATTCATGACGTATAAACAGTTCTTTGCTTATCAAATGTAGTGTGAAACACTTTATTCCTATCATAAATATCTATAATAACAGAAGTGTCTCGTCGATTTCAACTCAGCGGGTTGCTTCAAGCTATCTTGCATCCGTTGTGTCACGACGTGGTGATAAATGATTCTTTGACACTTGCTCGTCAAGATATGACATTGAAATAACGCTAAAGTTATATACATAACGTGTAGGGCGAGAAAAATTCAATACTCTCCGAGAGGTCACGATTATTCTGAAGGAAAAAGATTAACCTTTTTTTTGCGACACATTTTGTATAGATATATTCTGCATATATTTGGGAATTATATATTTACCTCTGGAATAGAAATGTAAAACATTGAACTTTATGATAAAAAATTATATTTGATTTTTTATATAAAAAAATCTAAAAGAATTTACATTATAATAATCTGAACAAATATGCAATATATAATATGCAATGTATAATGAAGTATTTTTAAAAGTAAAAGTAAAATAATAGAGTAAATGTCTGCGTTGCAACTGTCAAAGATCTAAATAAAATTAGCAGCGCGTGTGCGAAAAATGATGTTAACGGGGCTTTGTAGTCTTCGTTAAAACGACGTTTTTTTTTTTTTCAAAGATATGCGCGCAAGAGGAAATCCTCGCTGATGGTGGCACGATACTTGATGCCGGAAAATGTGTCGTCCCGTCAGGCTGCCACGGCGTACGCGTTCGCAATATTTAATCGATGCACGTCGAAGTGGCATAAAAAAGGGCAGACACGGCGAAACGGGATATCGTAACGTCGAGCGATAAAACTATCGCTCTTAAAATACGGTGCGGCCATATCGCAATATTCGTAATGCCTGAAATATGGCGGGGTATTACCTCGCTCTGGCAATAATTTTCCCCGGGATAATACCGTTAGTATGCACTAATACGCGCGCAATGTTACATTACTTTTTCGCCGTAACCTCTCTATCGAGCCACGTTGTGCATTTCTATCGCATTCAGAAGCGACAAATCATACTTTTCAAATTTGTCCCGGATTTTCATGCCGATGAAAATGATTAATTGATGCAATTTTAGTCTCTCAAATTGTTGGTGAAATATATTTTACTACAATTTCAATTATTAATTAATTAATTAATTAATTAATTAATTATCTTCAAGATTAAGTTTTGAAGATTAGAATAAAACTTTTAATAATTAATAAGCTTTAATAAGTGATCTGCGAACAGTATTTTGGATCTTATACTTGCACAGCAAAATTTGTGCACCTCGAAACTGCTGTCATATTTTTTTAAATTTAATATTTAATATTTGTATTAATAAACTTGAAATAAAAGAAAATAAAATAATAAAAAAAAAAAATTATTTGAACGTTAAAATGTTGTGCAAGACATATAGACCGTTCGCAAGTTCGAAGCTCTAGTTTTCACGAGGAAAACTGATGTCCCTAGCTAAGATTGGATCAATCGTGGCTCGTACGGCATGGACAAGCGGCGTCAAACGAGGAGACGAAAAAGGAAAAACGTGGCGGGCCGCTAGTTGAGTTATAGTAATTGTCGTGGACGGTCACGGCGCGCCTAGCTCGCAGAGGTGGACCGTTGCTTTTGAATCTAGCGGGTGTGCCCATAAAGGGGTAACAGGGAGAAAGGATGCACGCTCGAGCACGTCTTACGTCGATAGCGGCGGAGAATATCCCGCAAATGGTGCATCCGGGTTACGGCGAGAAAGAGATAGATGCACACACATTTCGCGTTTCGATACACATACACGTCTTATACACACATACAGCTGTGTATGCACGAACGCACCTAGTGTCGTATATTAGGCGTCTAGAATCAAGCACTGTCTGTTGCCGAGATTCTGCACGAATAAGCTGGAGAAAGTGGCTCTTTCATAAGGGTTCATCCGAGGTCACAAGAGTTCATAAGGATTCACACGAAGGTAACACATCGAGGCTACGAACAAGCGCCGTTAATCGCGATGTGTCAGTGATGGGATTTTAATAGTAAACTAATTTATATCAACGTACTATTTTGTACTTCTAGTACCTGAAATATAATAACTAGTTTACTCGAGATATAATTAATGCATGAAAAATACAGTGTAACATATTATAAACAAACAAATACAATATAAATATAATGTAAATAATATAAATTGTATTAGAATAATTAAACTTTTATATTAATTATATGAGAATGACCTGACAAATTTAAAGTGAAAAATCTCGATAAAATATCTACGTTTTTGTAAACTCGTTTACATAACAAAACAAAATTTCATGTGAAATTTTCTCAAAGCTCATTAGAAAGTTAATGATGTTTAAATTTCTATTACTTCTTACTGCACGCTCAAGTCCCGGGCAATTTTTTCTTCGTTTGCAGAATTTATATGGTAAAAGAAAAAATATAGCTCACAAGAGGTAATGTATATATTATAGTTGCATATTATGCATCCGATGTTTGCGCGCAACGTTAAACAGGATGCTGTCGCCTCGTCAGGACGACGAAATAAGGAAGTAAAATAGAGCGTTAGCACTCTGAGGTGCCATCTAAACAAAGCACCTGTCGAACGTGACGAGACTCGGGGCACATCACAAAATCCTCTTCCGTAGTTTTATGACCTGTGCATCCTCATATACATATACATTCATCTCGACACGTTGTTTTGCGCTGTATATTCATGCAAACAACACTTTAATGCATCATTCATTTATACGCTCTCGCTTAAATATATACATACGATAACTTTTGACAATGACATAGCTAAATAAAAACTAGAGGGACAATGAGATAATAATAATGATTTATTTTTAAAACAATGTCTGAGATAATGAAATTATAGACCGTTTACAGTTACTTGATTTTCCAAGTACATCGGACGGTGATAACTCACTGAAGGCGCGTAAAAGCGACGTGCAATCCGTTCCGTTCGATTCGCGAAGAAGAATACCTCCCTAATCGAGAGACTCGAAACGGTCACGTGCGGTTATCGCGGCTGCAGGTTGAAATCCCTCGACGAACGAGGGCATGGCGACGAGAGGGTCGAACGTGTGACACACGATGGAAGTCCATAAATCTAATCGACGTCCACGAACGCGAGAGAGTAGAAAGGCAAAAAAGACCGAAAGGGAGGGAGGGAGCGAGAAAGAGAGAAAGAGAAAGAGACGGAAGGCGGGCGAGTGGTTCGTTAAACGAGCTTAACGTGTGCCACCCCGTGGTAAGGCATTACTCTCGACTAACGGGCCGTGTTGCAAACCCTATTAGCAATATATTTTCCTCGCTCCGTCGGACCTCCTGGCCCGCCATTGTGTTGCTGGCCAAACGGTTTACACGTTGTCGTTGGAAACGCGTCCAGCGAGATTTTCGGTCCCGTGGGCCGGAAGCACGCCCATCGATCCCCATCTCATTCTCGGACGCTGGCCCTCTTCGTAGACGCGGCCTGATTTGTGCGCCCACCGAGTAAATTCTTCTAGATTTTCCGACCGACCTCTCGAGCCCTTTTAACGTAGCGGCCTGTTGATTTGCCGGATGATGGTTAAATGCCTTTGGGATTCTATTCCCAAAAGGTATGGAATGCATAATGTGAATCTGTTGAAAAAAGCCGGAAATATCTTTTATTATTCTGTGAAAGAGTAACTGTTTTAAATTTATATTTAAAACATATATTTTTCAATGCGGAAAGAAGTCACTTCGTTATATGTTTAATACGCTCTAAAAGCTTATAGTTTATTAACTATATACGGCAAAATTGATATATCGATACTTTTTCACTTCGCGAACGGTGCTCCGATGTTCCGGAAAATCACGGTAAACACTCGCGCAACGCTCAACCGCACTCGTAACGGGCCATAAAAAGAAAGAGGAAGAAAGAAAGGAAGGAAGTAAACGCGATTCCGGGCAAGAAACCAACAAGCGCCGACTTTTCAAGTGCGTCGTTTCGTGTCTCCCATTTATAACCGACAAAGACAACCGGCGGCATCGTATCCCCGGTGGCTCTCTGCGTACAGCGAGATTTCAAGTAAAAGTTTCGCGAGAGCAGTTCCGAGGTCCGCATATGTTACATATGCCGCCGCCTCGTTTTCCGCTGCTCCAACTCGCGAGATTCCGGAAACGTCGAATGGGATTCGCGGCGGCTTATTTTCAACCTACGCGAAGACCACACGAGACGATTCTCTTTCTCGCGAGAAAGACACGTAAATCCCGCAAATCATATCCGCGGGCCGCGAGAACGAGTAAGAATAGAGAAGAAAAGAGAGAGAGAGAGAGAGAGAACGAAATCGCCCCGGGGTTGCCTTTGTACGAGGTGCTTTGTACGACTTTGGACGACTTTGGACGGGTTTTAGCGGGGTTTCGATGCGGCGAACTCGACGATGTAACGGGCCGAATACCAAAACAGCCATGCAGCTCATGCTCGGGGACGATAATAAATATGTAAAACTCGACCGAGAGATGAATCCCGCGTGCGGCAAGATTAATGAACGGTTATAGAGAAGGTTATCGCGTCGAAGGAGGAGAAACTTTTCGCACAGCATATATTACTCCTTTCGCGTATTATAAATAGCGTTCGATTTTGATAGGATCTCCTTTTTAAATATCGATTCCTCGTATCGGTCGATTATGCCGGCAATACGTGTATTAGAATAATAATACGGTAATATGTCACATACGCTACTAATGATCATGAATATTCATGAGATTATAGTCCCCGTGTGACGGCGATTTATTTCGTAATTAATCGGAGAAGGTTAACGTGAAATTGTTACTAATCAGCATTAATACGATTTTATTTATATATATATACAATACTAAAAAGTAATTGACGAGAAGGTATATCTGCAAAGAAATAATTTTTGTATTATAGCGACTAATTGTAAGAATAAATTAATACGCGACAGTGATATGATATAGAGAAATTTCTATATATGTTTCTTATATTTTTATTCTTAAATTTATAAAATAAAAAATTATAAAATTTAACTATTAAATTATTAAATTATTAAATTTAAATTTAAATTTAAATTTAAAAAAGTCGCCTCCTCTTTTCTTATCAAAACTACTTAATTCCTAAAAATCTCTGCGAAAGGCAAACGAAACGTGATAAGGATAGCCGTAAACATGGCGATGATAACATTTTCGTAAATTTTCCGCAGGCATGGTTGGTGAAAGTAGTAAAAGCGCGGTTCGTATCAGACGCGCTCGACCCTCGTTGGTGACGCGTCTTTAGAGGTTTTTTTTTTTCGCGGCCGAGTCGATTGTCGGCGTAACAATGGCCGACAATGGGAGTCGGGGAAAAAAATCGCGTTCCGGGTATCTCTGTCGGATAAACGTCGCTATAAAAGACCGTGAATGGGCCGGGTATTAGCGCCACTAAAGCGTCGTCTTGCGCCGCTCCCGCGTAATCTCCGTCGAGATTACGACGTTCGTCTGCAGAATCCCGTGGGAACGGGAGCACTTCTTTCCGCTGGAGAAGAGTCGTCGCTCTTCAGCATATCGATTCGAGCCGACGGCGATCGTATCGCACGCCAGGGATAGCAATTACTCGAACGATTATTGAATTCTTTCCGTGTCGCTAAGTTAATCGTTATAAGACGATATCTTTTT
>JBCJKF010124790.1:0-10140 GCA_039654545.1 Plocamopherus ceylonicus | reverse complement strand
TATGTATGTATGTATGTATGTATGTATGTATGTATGTATGTATGTATGTATGTATGTATGTATGTATGTATGTCTATATATGTATGTTTATAAATGGAATTGGCCTCTTTGAAGAGACACACCTACAAATTGAAACATCAGATTAAGAGAGAGACACAGAAGACAGGCAGATAGACAGACAGAGACATAGACAAGAAAGGCAGATAGACAGGCAGACAGACAGATCTAACGTAGACCTGAAAATGATCAGTAAACATTATCTGACCCATTTACATGCCAACATTGATGGGGAAAACTAGACCGTTTTTTATATTGTTGCTGCCTTTTAATTTATAGGGTCATTAAATCAGTTTTTGCTTCCATCATGTCACATTGAAACACCAGCAAACAAATCCATGCGAAGATATTTGCAACCAGAAGTCACAAGGCGTAAAGGGAGACAGAAAACCTCTACTGTTAAAGTGTTACCATAGTCAGACAGAACCTTAAGAAAATCTCAGAAACAGATTTACCCAAGAAACTGAATAGCCTCTCAGACCTCAAGTATTTATGACAAGTCACTAAAACAATGGAAACACTCTGTCTTGGAAGTACATGCAGATTCTCCCAGGTGAAGTGGAATCGTTGGATGTCATGTCACACTTTACCATAAATTTTAGTCTATATCTGAGCCTGTCTTGGTATTCAAAATAATAACAGTCTGGAGCCGCTTATGCTAGAATTTTTTCCGAAATCTTTTATCTCGGTTGTAAGTGATCTAAAAAAAATGTTACATTTAAAAGAAAAAAAAATCATATTAAAAAGAAAAAAGCATTTCAAAATGTGTTCATCTATATGTAGATTAGTGTTGAAAAGCCCATCTAAACTTGTGACGTCAGTATCGGGTTGTGAAATGAAATCTAGATCAAGCTGTCTACATATGTTAATCCACTTAATAGACACATCAGTTCTAATGTGTCAAACAGACTTCCGAAAAACGGATTCCATAATTTAAGTAAAGAAAATTCAATTTATTTGTATTATTGGCTCTAAATTCGTCATTCAATTGAGGTAATAATGAATCATGAGGGCCATAGAAAGACAAACGCTAGACTACGTGATCAACTGATCTAGCCCCCTCCACATGTCGATCCAGTAAACAGATGCATCGCACCGTGTTTTTTTGTGTGTCAGATTTCTAGATTTAAGTAAAGATAAGTCAATTCATTAGTGTTATTATCTCTAAATGTATCATTCCATCAAGATAACAGCGAGAGTCACGAGGGCCATGGAAAGACCAACTAGCATGCAACTCCACTATTTTTCTCCCTCGCCTATTGTGGCTTTAAGTCCTGAGCGGCTTTTGCTATGAAAAAATTCATTTAACATCCTGTGTGCCTTATAGTCCAGTTTTTATGTTACTTGATCTGAGTATTCTTGTCAATGTAACCCTATCAAAAAGTTGTCAGTGTGGTAACTTAAAGTTTCTATTTAAAATTGTCGGCACTGTTGCAGTACTTTAAATTCATTAGCAGTTAATTCCATAATCTAGATGAGCACAGTTTGTAAACTCAGCAGACTGTCGCACCAAATACCATGACACTCAAAACACATGCCTGATAGCCATAAAAGACACCACCCACCAATCTATGGTGTGATACCAAAAAGGCACTGTGCGAATCCACTCAGCAAAGCGCTAGTACTATAAACAATAAGAGGCAAAATATAACAACCGACCTGACTATATCAAGGCTATCTACTGAACAAAAGGAACTTAGAATAAAGATCAACAATAGCAATGGAAGTGAGAAAAGTTAGAAAAATTTAAAAAAAGAAAGAAGCAAAATTCTCCATGACATTCGAAAACATGTTTTGAATGAAAGAAATGAAGAGCTGGACATGAAGGCAGAATCCATAAAAACGCCAACAACGACAATGTTATATTTAAAGCTGTAAAGGCCCCTAATTCCAAACTGTTTGAAAACCCAAAGGTAAAGGATCATACAGGAAAACTTATCACAAGCACTAACAACACCCTGGTAACGGTGGCAAAACATTTCAAAAATAAATTCCAAAACGATGACAAAGCAGCCATCCAATCATTTAAAGGACCATTGAAACCACTCCAAGTTCCCATATCGACAGCTGAAGTTAGGAACAGCTTTTAGGAAAAAAGGAAAATAATTTTTTCTTTCTTTATTTCTTTTTTAAATTTCTTTCTTTTTTATATATTCTAGTCTAGCTTTTTATTGTAATTTCTTTTGTTTTATTGTCTTTCAATTGTTCTTTGTTGTCTGAAGAAGGGTATATATATATACCAGAAAATTTACTGTTTTGTATTGTCTTTATAGTGGAAGCTTTATTAAACTTCGTTTTGTTTACATTCATATTGAGCTCTCCACTGTGGCTTTTCATTATTATTACTCAAAGGCCTTAAATGCAACATTCACGAACCACAAGAAGTGGACATCAATGCGGTTGTCCTTAAAGCGATGCAAAAACCCGGGAAACCAGAGGGAACACCAAAAAAAACCCCCAAAAAACCCAAAAAACTACGACCAATAATCCATCTGAACTCCATAGGAAAAACGTAGAAGATTATCTATTTAACAGTCAAAGTGGATTTAGACCTGAAAGAAGCACCTCAGATGTTGTGTGGAGCCACAAATGGCTTGCTGCCAAAGCAAATATCAAGAAAGTCATTTGAAAGATCACTGGGATTGATTTGTCAGCAGCATTTGACATGATTGACCAACAGTTGCTGCTATGAATCCTTAACAAAATCATCAATGAAGATGAGCTAAAAAATAGTCCAATTTCTCTTGAGCAATACTATAATAAAGTTGATCGAACAACCATCAAGGCGCCATTCACTAGCAATGTTGGAACTCCCTGGGGAGACGGACTCAGTCTGATTCTTTTCATAATAAACCTGGAACATGCCCTCTAAGAAGTGCAGAAGTCCATAGGCGAACCAAGGTCCCCAATAGAAGAAATTATCCCCAGGGATAATATAAGCAGAAGATGTGGATTTTGTTGGCAGTGAATACATTGACATCAATATAATGGAGAAATCTTTGAGTAAGTTCAATCTCATAGTGAACGTTGAAAAAACAGAAGTAACATCAATCAGCAAAGTTGGTTCCTTACTAGGAGCCACAGAAGACGTGGAAAGAAGAAAACAACTTTCAAATGTGTCCCTAAACAAATTTAAAAGTCTTTGGATACGAGAAGACAAAATAAAAGTCGAAGTAAAACTGAAACTGTACCAAGCACTGGTAAAAATTTATCCTTACCCATAAATACGGAACATGGGCCCTGACACAAACAGAAATGAAAAAAACTAGATGCATTCAATCAAAAACAACGCCGACAAGTCCTCAATAGATCTTGCCCTTTGAAGATCTGTGACAATTCCCTATAAAAAAATGTAACGAAAAGTATTTCTATCTTCATCACACAAAGTCGTTGGCGTCTTTTCGGACACATCTTGAGGCGAAACAATGATATCCGTGCCAAGAGAGCCATGCAACTTTACTTTCCCAAATTTGATAACAAGTACAGAGGAAGACCAATAACAACCATCACAACTGTCCTCAACAAAGAAATCTCTCAGATTGATCCCACCCTGAAGCTCAAATCATAAGAAGACCTTGAAAACATAAGATCCATTGCTCAAAACCGAACAGAGTGAAGAAGAATGACAAGGAAGATCATTGAAATTGCTGAGACATTCTGCTCCGAAGAACAGCGATAAAGTAAGAAGGTCAGATGAGTTTGGGAAATATGAATATAAATGACTATCTACATTTGAAGATGGCAATGTAAATGTTTGAGCACCAGATCTTGTGTAACTATTTTCATATTGAATACTTTTATTGGTAATAGCAATACTGTGGACAGTCATTAATGTTATAGTTACGGATGCCAGCAGGCTATTCACTTTCCTATTTCTGCTTGGTCTTTTGATTGCAATTTGTTATCTACAATAACACCTAGATGTTATAGATTATTTCTAATTTTAAGGTTTGGTTGTTTAAGTGATAGTTTGCTGCAGTAATTTTATATTTATTTCAACTTGGCACTCTACAAGGTAGGATTCCATTGACATGTCTCATTCCCATTGTTGGAGGGATTTAAGATTATTTTGGTGTATTGTAGTAATACAGCATATTTCTTTGCATAACAGATTTTTATCTGCATATATAGTCTCATTTTGATTCATTATGTGTAATTCCAAATAAATATCATTATATATTTAAAAAAAATAAAGTGGACTTTACCCTGTTGTACTAGTATCACAACAGGTCTGGGGCTTGACTTTATTCTTCAACAAGAACTTTTTGAGTTCGTCCTATAAGAAACGGCTCTGCCCAATCGAGTGGTATGTTATGCATACCATATTTTGTTTCATTAACAGACTGTAGTGATCTACTTTATCAGAAACCTTCAAGAATATAAAAGTACTGCATCTTTTTGTCCTCTCATATTTATACATACTAAAGTCCTTTATTGTTATTTATTGAGTTTCACAACTTCCATTTGAAAGTTGTTAATATCTTAATGATTTCATTTTTTTGCGTTTCTGTATATGATGTATTGACATTGAATCCGCATTTTTATTGCAACTTTGTGTCAACATACTTGCTCTCAAGGTGGGGAAAATTGTGGGCAAATGTTTGGTTTGATTACAGGTGGTGTAAGTGTAAGCATGATTATAGGCATAAGAATAACGACAAAAAAAAATCTGAAGGTATTTACCTATATGGTGTCTGTCCCAACCATCCTTAAAGGCAATTTAACCTGTATTTATACCAGGTGACCCCCCAAAAAACCCACAACACTCGTTTGATGTTGTAAAATCATTCCTAACACAGATATGAACCCTTCAATACTCACATGGTGCTTCTACTGTTTTATAAAACTTAGCATCACTTTCGGGTCCCATTCCAGCATCTGATTCACCCTGAACTGTAACATAATACGGCATGGCTGGCTCCAGATTTTTCACTTCCAAGGTTGATGAAGAGCTGCCTTCCACTTGTGTCACTAACAAACAAATTTATGATGTTTAAACAAAACATTATTTGAAAAACAAAATTCCAAGAAGTTGGGACTTGATGTAGAAGATCATAGTTTCACATAAAAGGAGATGATGAACAGAGACAAGGCTTCATGATGTAACAATATAAAAAAGGACAAATCAACAACTGATGAAAAAGAAGATGGAGAAGTAACATACAGTAGAACCCCCTCCACAGCAATAAACCTAAGTTAGCAGATAAAAAAAGGTCATCATCTTAGAAATAGCCAAGCAAACACTTGAAACAAATGAGAAGACTGCAGTTAATCCTTAAATGTGTTAAATTCTCATGTTCCAAAGGTGTATCTACAGTTTTAGAGGTTGAAGCAGTTAACACTCATTAGCATGTGTATTTCCCATAGGTTTATCCAAATGTTGACATATTTTGAATAAGAACTTTTAGAATGAAATATAAGTAAATGAATCACCCTTTAATCTGAAACATTCATCATTTGTAAAGTAGTCCTTTCAAGCCATTCGGCTTATAGGGCCGGAGCTTATCCTGGTTTCTGTAGCATGAAGCGGACAGATGCAGATTAGATCTATCACTTTCTAAATAGGATGCTAGTCTATTGCAGAATACTTTCCCAGCCTAAGCTGTACCCATTTTCACCTGGGTCGAGTGAAGCAACAGGGGTAAATTTTCTTGCTTAAGGAAAAAATGCATTTCCCTACGCAGGTTTGAACCCGCGACCTCTCGGTCCAAAGCCCAACGCTCTGTCCGCAGGGCCACTATGCCCCCTCTCATCATTTGTGGCTTTGGATCATTATCATGAAAATGTGAATGCTTTGTTATTCCTTTTGGGTCTTTGAGGAGCATAAAGTCTCAAAACCTGTCTTTCACTTCATTCCGTCTCTGGAACAGATCTCAATCTCCTCCCAGGTTAAGGCTACAGCTTTGAGCTTGGTTTCAACACTTCTCTTCCATATTTGCTCTGGGTGCCCTCTCTTCCCTTTGCCCAACAGGTTCCATTCAGGTGCTTGTCTGGGAATGATGCACGGCTTCTTCTGCAAGGTATGGCAGACCCTTCGCCACTTTCTTTTCCTGTTCTGGATGTCCATTTGCTGCCGTTTGGCTATTGTTCTTTGGCCATAAATTTAAAGTGTCAGACTATCCCAATAGCAGGCTGAGCCGCAGATATCTTCATGTCTCTGACCCATAGAACAATATAGTATTCATATTCGAGTTTATCTTAGAGAGTGCACAACATTTGCACATTTGTGGTAGATTGCCTTATTTCAATAGAATTCCCTCTGGCTATACCAGACTTTTCTTTATAAAGACCCTATGTATACTCAAGCAAATTTTACAGGAGAGCCAAAAAAAAAAGTTTGTCTTTTCTACAATATTACTGTATTTGCAGTTTCTTTACATGTATTTTACCATGGTGTAAGAAAGATATTGATATGAGACCAATCCCTTGCAAAGCACCGTTTTAAAGCATATGGATACTCATTTTCGCCAAAAAGTGGCATTATGGTGTTTATGAAAAAAAAAATCAGTAGGGGCAGATTCTGATTCTCAGAGAGGTTTAAATATTTGACAAAAAATGTGAAAAATGGGACAAAAAGACAATAGAGGGTAAAAATGAAAAGGTCTTACCAGTGCAGGAGTCAGAAGAAGTGCCAGAAGACTGCGGACAAATCTTCACATGGTACCTCAATATCAATGTCAATTCACTCTTAGAGCAGTACTGGGGTTTCCAGGTCACAAAAATAGAATTGTACTTTCCACCTTGCTGGAGTTTAACCCATGAGGGTTTTGTGGGCACTAAAAATATTGGATTAGAGTTTGAGGTGAGGAGCTGAATCATAGCTACAATAAAGTACATAGGAATAGTAGGATGAATAAATCTAAAAAGTTTAAGTAAGCCCCTGAGAGAAAAAGTGAAAAAAATTAAGAGAAAAAATGTGTAAATGGACGAACTCATGACAACGGGGTAGATCTCCTTGCGAGCTTTTTGTTGGGGTTTTTTTTTTTCCATATTCAGGATTTATAATGATCCCCTTCCCCTTTATTATTATGTTTCAAGTTTAGCTACATGCATATCACATACAAATACTTATCTAATCTTATTTCTTCAAGCGTCATGAATTTTAACATAGAGTCACGCAGCGATGCAATACAGAATGTGATTTCCTGTCAAGCATTGATAACCTTGATTTAATTCAATTTGATTTCATTTAATGTGATGAAAAGAAGAGTGCTCTCCCCATAATGAACTTGAAAGGTGGCATGCAGGTAAGAAAGCTCTCTTTTTCTTTGCAAAGTAGTTGGATCTATATTCCAGATTTGAACCCCCATGGATTAAACAATGTCATCTTGTATTATATTCTCATTGAGGTTTAAACAGCACCAGTAAAGATCCATATGTTAAATCAATTTTATTTTGCTAAAAATAATCGGTCGAGATTCTGAAAAAAAAAAAAAAAATTTAATGGCTCACTTCTGTAATACTCATGGTCTCGTTTATCTCTTTACTAAACTCACCTATTTAAGTTTTGTCACTTGATTCTTCACTGCAAAATTTTCTCCACATCCTGAAAGTTTTATGCAGTCAAACAAATAAACTTTGCTTACCTTCAGTGACTTTATACATGCAGTCCACCCAGGTTATCCCGGCCACTTTTGATCCATCCTTCAAGGCATAACCAACAAGATCTTTTGATGATGGTATGTTGTTCAATAAAACATGCCCTTTATTCAGAGGCACATTTACCATCTCAAAATCACCCTAAGACATGCAAAAAAAATTTGGATGACACAATTTGATTGAATAGGAATCCTTATCTCTATTCTTCACTGTATATTGGCCTACGACTAGTATAAATTATAATATAAAGAGCACAGAGAAACTTATAATTATTAATACAGTAAAGCTTTTATTATAGTATCATTACAGTGGTCACCATGTAAGAGACTGCCATCTAAGAGGCCATTTCGCCTTAGAGGCCACTATTCCTGTGTAACTGAATTTTTTCTCTTTAAAAGTCACCTCAAAGAGACCGGTCCAGCTACCCACAGTCCGTCTAAGAGGCCGCTTTTTCACATGGCCAAATTCTTTGACAAATAACTTATTTCATTTTGTCCTTAAAATTTCTTCTACACACGTGTAGTTAGATGACCCTACGATTGTCTGCACCATAATGAACATGCTTAAGTGTGAAACATGCACATTTATTGTTGCCTACTTTGATGTCATTCGGGAAACACCGGGCCCCAGCTATAGTAAGGCGGTCGTGGGATTTAGCGGCGAGGCGTTGACAGCTGATCCATAGTGACGAGTGTACCCCGATTGGGTAACCCGGCCATGTGCAAAACTGGTGGCCAGCGTCCATCTCGGTTCACGAGTAAATGGCAAGCGACTAAGCAATTCAATCACAGGGCTTGAATTAGGGTTTCAGGAGGGCAAGCAAAAATTGCCTCGGTGGGGGCAAAAAATCAGAGGGCATCGAGGCAATTTGCCAGGGCACCGAGGCAAAAATTTTTTAGTGGTCAATTTGTTGATTAAAGTTGGTACAGTAATACTGAATCGTGCAATGCAATTTATTTTTGCTCTACAAAAGTGTAGCATTTATTGAAAAGGCTGTAGATTCTAAAATTAGGAATGAAAACAAATAAAACATAGAAAAATTGTATAAAACAGGACCAAAAGATAAGTTTAAATCAAATAATGATCTCAATTGCATTTTGACTTTAATGCCTTTATGATTAGCTCTTATTGATGAATAATTAAAATGCCTAAAAAGGGCATGATAGAAAAAAATAAATAACAAAACCAATTAGACAATACACTAATCATTGTTGAGATTCAAACAGACTGGTTTCCAGAGTAGTGATAACATTTAAAAAGTCATTGTAAGTGTAAACAAATTTTAAACTTGTGTGAAGAAGAAAGAAAAAGAAACGAGTCAGTCAATACGAGTTTATGAGGAGTGCAGGGTTGTTGCTTTTTCGGAAAAAAAAATTTTGATCGGCACTTTCGCCGAGTTTGGTTGAAAACGCGGTACATAATGATTTATTGACACCGGAGTTTGATTTGTATAGTTTCTGCCAGGAGAGGCCCATTTTGACCCGCCGGGAGACTTCTGCCGATCCGCTATTTTCCGGCGGTAGCGACAGCCTCGAAAAATTCTCCGCAGTCCCGGTCCACCTTCAAATCCATTGGTCCACGGCTGCTGGAAAGAGCTAGCGTCGATCAGCGGTTAATACATGTCCTTTTCATCCTCGGCGTGGGATGCTGTGAAAATGAGAACCGCAAGATGTGCCATGATCAGCGGCATGATCTATTCCGTTTCATCATAAAAAGGCAGCCTACTTGTGGGCTAGGCTATCATTTCCAGAACTAGATCAAGCTTTAAATGTTGCTAGAACTGGCGTGTACAAACGTCCCACTTCTCCCGTTTTACTGGGACCCCGGTTTTGTGGTGGAGACCCGCCCTCCCCATATATCACAGACATGACTCAAATTTCCCCGCTTTCCAGTCGTTTACTCAGGTCGAGAGAGGTCGGTGACTCCGATCAAGTCATTTTCCGTCGGAGCTAGATCCAAGTCCAAACCGTTAGATCTAATCCGTTGAAATGCGTTTTGACTAGGCTCACTCGTGATATCACGATGACACGTAGAAGGCGTTATCGCGTTAGCCCAAGGTGCTAGTATAATATAAGGAATACTGTCCTGCACAGCTCACACCGATGTGAACTTGCGAACGAAACACACACACACTGAATGGTCTCGCGGAGCAGCGATCAACCTCGAAGTCTGGCATCGTTCCTTTCACTTCGCCCGTCCACATACGAATGGGCATACGACACAGGCTTACAAGAATTTAATTCTTTAACATGGAATATAAATGCGAGACATTATTATTGAATCAATGGTATTGAATCGTTCGATTACAGTAAACTGGTATATTGTGTTTTCTTGATATCGATAGGCCAAGACTACATCCAAATAATAATGGGGCCTAAGAAAAAAACGTGAATCCTTGAAAAGTACGATCAAAATAAGACAATTAGATCTAGAAGCCAAAAAGGAGCGGAGAGCAGAATAAATCCACGTTGTGGCAACACATCA
>JBCJKF010124679.1:0-10142 GCA_039654545.1 Plocamopherus ceylonicus | reverse complement strand
ATACAATTATAAATACATTTTGCGTGATAAAATTATTTTACATGTGCAGATGTATTCAATTGAAGTATTAAAAAATCAAAATGCATTTTGAAATATTTTTGACTGTACATATATTTTAAGATTTCGGAGACGGATTTTGATTATCACTTTAATTTACGAGATATTTTAATCGAAAGAGTATAACAGTATGATTAATAGAAAAATTCTGGATATAAAAATAGTAGACAGCTGGACAATGAATAATGACGTGAATCTAGTCAAAGCCAGTCTGTCATTATTTTTACTTGGAGATGCGTCTCTTGAAAACGCGATATATAGACGAGAGTA
This sequence comes from Plocamopherus ceylonicus, assembly GCA_039654545.1. Classification (NCBI taxonomy): domain Eukaryota; kingdom Metazoa; phylum Mollusca; class Gastropoda; order Nudibranchia; family Polyceridae; genus Plocamopherus; species Plocamopherus ceylonicus. The sequence continues at coordinate 9,815 of JBCJKF010124679.1, read as the reverse complement.
TCAGACGCGAAGATTTCGACAATCCTGAAGAAAGACGCGGCAATGCAAGATAGAAATTACAATTTCCTACGTAATGGCGATCTCAGTCTGAGTGATACGAATGATTTATGTATATATCGATTATTACCGAAATATATCTCGCGCTAGATTTATTCCGACCGTGAGTGAATTTCTCTCTGGAGTATCGTGTGTACGGAACACGGATTCGTGGATTTTAAAGAAAGTTCGTTTCATTCCCACATGAATCGTTTGTCACTAGCGAAAACTGTGGTAAATCGACCTCGAGCTTCGCGAAAATTGCGTTATTCCGTTGATGTTTGTCAAAGCGCAGCTTCACATTTCTTACGATATATAAAATTAATTGTAACATATAGAAGCACAAAAAAATATTTTGCCATTGCCAATCGTACATTTACATTTATATATTTTCATCAAATAACATTAAAATTAAATAATACAAATTAATTAAAACACTTAACAAAATAAAAGAAATATTTATTCAAATACATTATGCTGTTGTAAAAAAGCTTATCTTTTTATGATTTCTATCTCGATTGTTAGAAATGTATTTTTTAAAACAGAAAAAAAGAATAATTATAAGAGGAAAGAAATTGTACTTTAAAAACATTATACAAACAAGTTTGACAGAAAAAAAGATATCACGATATTTAATTTTTGCAATATAATGTTTATATTCGTGCCAAAATTGCGATATTTATGCGGAAATAATTGGTATGACAAAATATGCAAATGTCATTTCGAGTTCACGAGGTTTGACGTTTCTCGTATACTAAGTACTGAATGCGCACTTGCAAAGTGGTCCGCGACAAATGAGCGAGACGTATCGGGGCGGCGCGAGAGGATAGTTCGACGTTTCCATAGACAAGCAGCATGAGCTAATTTGCATTGCGGTAGAACGTTTCGTGTTGGAGTTGGCTACATCCGGGTGGCCATCCGTGCCACTTCATGTCGATCCCCAAAACGTCGATACACTCGCTATCCATCGCTCGCGGCGTACGAGAGACTAATAACCAGAGTAGAATGTTTCGTGAGAATAATTTGCAGTTTGATTATATATGCTTTACAGATGTGCGCTGTGTCTCTTTCTCTCTCTATATATATATATATGACACTTTGTATAAACATTTTGTAACATATCGCGAGTGTAGGTACATCGGAAGGATCTATTTGATTTTTTTATTCATATCTTTCTCTGATTCCGAAATTAAGAGCAAACTTTTATAGATGTAAAAAAACACCCGATATATCTTTCATATCTGTAAAGTTTGGAAGGTTTCTTGAAAGTCAAAAGTCCCACGGTGGCTTCAAGATTAATATAGTTCTGTAATTCATATGATTGCTACATCAAGGCGGCTTTCGTGCGCTTAGAGTCGGCATAGTTAGTAATAAATTACTAACGGAATTATATACGAATATAAATTACAGATCGGCTTTTAAAGGGAAGCCGATAATTTTCGTACAAATTAGAAAATCGCGTTATAGAAGCTGTCGCTGAAATTTCCACCATTTATCGCGGAACGTTGCATCTGCATTGATACAGAGTATCTCGCGAAAAGACGACAGAGAGAAGAAATTTAACTCGCGCGACTGTTTCCGAAGACGATTAAACTTCATAAGCGGGCCGTTCCTTACGTCTGTCGGATAGACGACAAATCCATGGATTAAATCAAACGAGCGATTCGCGTCTCGCGCAGCCCGAGGGAGAAAATCCAATCTAATATGGAGGAAACGGAAGGCGGAAGGATTCTAAGACGCGCGGAGGTACTTTTAAATGGAGAACGAATCATTCGGAAAACTTTCGCGCAGATCGGGCGCGATCCAAGTTGGTCGTTTATTCGGGAGCGTATAATTTATTCGCGCGCATGAATTTTCGACGAGAAGGGAGGAAAGATTCTCGCATTCATGTCGCGCACGCACGTGGCGAAGGCTGAAAAGCCCCGTGATCGTAACACGTTGACAACAATACGTCACGTTTCCGTACTCCTCCTCGAGAGACCTCGCGACGACGGCTACACAATGCCGCCATTATGACGCAGGCAAAACGAATTTGGGAAAGTTTCCACGATGCGTCAAATGCTTGACTTCTCGGCCGACCTCGGGGACAAAACTGGGAAAACGCTTGAAATCGCCCATTTCAGTAAATCCGTCCGTTTTTCGACGATAAATACTTTTCCACAATTTTTATTTGCCAAATTCATATAGAAAATAAAAAACCACGGCGGTAATAGAAATTATCATCGCACAAATATTACAAGAAAAGAGAATGAATAATTTAGATAATTAGAATTAATTGCTCCACAATTATCGCGGTTTCAGTTTTACTCCAAACTCATCTTATAAATCTAATTTTATTTTCATTTTATTATCTTATATTTCACATCTTTATTATATTTCATTTTATTATCAATAAAGTATTTTCAGCCCTGTGTTGTGTGTATCAAATTAAGTTCATTATTTTAATCTAATATGATAATTCAATCAGCGTTCGCAAAATACTTTCAAAATTGAAAGCTTGCTGACGAACGATCCGCAAAGTTTCAATCTAAAGAATATCGTTCGCATGCGGGCAGACGCGGAATTATCGAGAGATATCAACCATGAGGCGCAGCTGTGCAACATAAAAAAAAGATCGTTTTTGAAAAAAAAAAGACCACCTCAACTTTGCGTTTTATCGCCGCCGTCGTTACTTTCCGCCGTTCTATGCGTGCCTATCTATGATATCGGTGTTTCGTAATATCGCGATTCGCGGATGTAACAACATTTCAACGTGACACGAATGTGTGTGCATGTACGTCGCACGTGTACACATTCAAATTTCATTCTCTCAAACTCTAATTAACTTGGATATTGACCCCACTCACGTAACACGCGGCAACCCTCACGTGCGTTTTATCTACCGCTTGATACGCGTGCGAATCAAGGGGCGAAAAAAAATCACTCCTTTTCTTTCTTCCTATTAATTCTTTTACCGAGATTTTCCTATCGAAAAGTCACTTTATTCAACAATGCTGAACAATTAATTTTTTTTCTAGTTGCACGTAAAAAGAGAAAACTTGAAGAATGCAGAGCAGAAACAAAGTAACATAATTTTTAATTATGGCTTGCTTCGAACATTAAAGTTAAGTTAAATTATTGGAAATTGTTGTCGCAAATTAAAGACTTGTTCCGCTCTTGCTCTAAACTCTGCTATAAATTAATTTCAAAAATTAATGAAAATTTAACATTATACTTTTCATATCGATATATCGATATTTAATAGAAAACTATGACTTTATTTTAGAAATCATCTTTTAATTAATATATAAGATAATATTATTTTTTTTGCTATTTTTCATGTATTTAATATTCTTAAGATTTTGTCTCACCTTCAACCTATTATTTTATCAACGGCTATTAAATTCTCGTAAGCAAAATTATTAAAAAAAATAATCCAATATAAAATACGCGAGATGCACGATAGAAATAATTTAAAAAAATCCCAGAACACAACACCACAAAATAATAAATAATAAGTTGAAATATGAGAAAACATTACGCATCTAATATGCTCTGTAAAGCTTTATCAAGCTCTGATTTATTGCTGAGAGTCCGACAATCATCAGGGGACGAACGTAATCTCAGGCTGATATACGTGACATTTCGCTCTCACATGTAGGTCACGCGATCAGCATAATTGCATACTCACCGCTCTCCGCGGACGGGTAAATGTTAAAGGCCGAGTCCTTTAACCAGGACGTGACCGCGACGTACTCTTTGACGAAGGCCGGTATCTCGCACCTGAGCACTCCGGTGTTACCCGCCAGGACATAGGCGTCCCGCACTTGTACCTCGTACTTCTGGCGTACCACTGGAAAAGAAAAATTATTACGGCCGCTTGAAGGGAGAATGAATACTCGGGAGAGCAGAAGATCGAGTGGGAGAGAAGCGAGAAATGGACCGCTATCGTTCTCCATGACAAAGACTCGCGAAATGATAAAAAATAAAAAAGAGAGAGAGAGAGAGAGAGAGAGACAAAAGTAGAAGGAAGGAAAAAGATTATTTCGCCGTGAAACGGGATGTCGGAGTATAATACCACCGGAAAAATGGAAAGGACCGTCCCGGAAGTGTAAGTCCCTCTTCTCTTCAATGGGTAATGTCGCGATCCTTCGTCCGGGATTCATTGTCCCCAATCCCATGCGGCTCCTCGACAATTTCGGCGATATCGAGCAGATATCGCTGTATCTAAGCCTCTCCGAAAAATTTTTGCTTTTTTTATCGTCACTATCTCGTCATGGCGACGTTACGGCGATTAATCTGTTTGCGGAGGCGGAGAGGGATGTCGAAAGGAAAAGCGAAGGGTCGAGAATATGACGGTTTAAGGAAACATTGGGAATGGAACGTGTCGCGCGACGATATATCGGGACTGTTTTTTTGTAAGCAACCGTCGGATCCTCGAGTGATGAATATTGCTTTCCCGGCGAGCTTCCCGAGATCGGAAGACGACCGTTTCTGCCGTTCGCGTGATTAATAATGTCGTCTCCGCTTCTCGCAGCAAGCGCGCATTCTTCGACAAAGCTGGAATTGATTTCTCTCCTTTCGTGAAATTTAAATCGTTTCAAATTATATTCAACATCTGTCGACGAATTGTGGGTCTAAAGTCGAAATAAACGACGAGTACTTAATCTTCCATAATTTCTGCTTTTCCATTTTTCTACAAAATTTAAACGATATATTTTTAAAATATATTTTACTTGGGATATTAAACTGACAATTCAAATAAAAAATTAATATTAGAGAAACAAAAATACTTAATAATTGATCCGGTTGAGTTTTTTACCGTCTACTATCATCACTATCGATTCATGAAAAATCTTTTTCCGCTAATAGACAGATGCAATTTTTTTTTATGATGTAATATGATTTTACATTACGCGTATTGAGATCCTTGTCGTCTACTATCGATCAACTTGCAACATTCAACACTATTAATTAGTATTCTTAACGAAAGCCTTTTATCAACGCTGAAGGATGCATTATTAATATACCTCGCCCTTTTTTTCCCGTCTCATTGTTTCCGCGAATACTGAGCTACTCTTTAGACCTTGATGTCGGTAATTAGTGCTCTGTCTTCGTGATTTTTACGGAAGCTCCTTTGCAACTTCCCGTTGTTCGTCCCATTCAACGATAATCTGTCCCCTTCAATTCTTATCCGAGCGGGAAATTTCTTTCCTGGTAGAAAACTACCTATTCACTAAAAACTCGCTAAATTCGATAAGTGATTCTTGGAAAAATCACACACAGCTGCGAAGAAACGAAGAAATGGCGCAGTCGTTTGTCTAGTGTGCAAGATGTGTCTATCCCCGTCGATCGGTCGATACATTTTCCTCCGTGAAATTACGCGGGAGGACGCGCCCGATCTTTCATCCGCAAAATTCGTTTACAGATATCGCAGCGCGCTGAATTTCTTTCGCGTGCGGAGGATTCTTGTTTTATATCCGACCAAAATACACGACGCTCTCTCTTTATTTCTATTTCCGTTCGTCGATAAATTTCGCGCGACTAATTAGGAAAAATTACGCGGTAAAAATTCCAGATGTACTTTTCATATGCGTTGGTGATAAACATGTAGATCAATAATATAAAATCACAAGATATGAATATTAATAGAAAATAAACATTTTCTTTCACTAATTAACATATCGTTTGCGCTCTAATTAGCTTCCCATTTACCAATTTTTTCACTTATTAAAAATTATTTTTTGATTTACATTATATTATTAAATTTTCCTCTTATTTCTATATTTTTCCTCTCTCTTTCTCTCCTTGCGTATGCAAATGCTTTAAAAAATTTTACAGCTTTACAACTTTTATGGTAAGCGACGAATTTTGTTACGGACAGTGAGCCTTGGTTAGCCCTAAGCGAGCCTTGAGTTTAGGGTCATCCATTTATTGCGGTAGCAGATGGGGAAAGAGCGAAAAGATGGAGATCCCCTCGTTGGCGATAAGTGTAGTTGGCTTGGCTCTGGCCAAGCGCGCGATCATCCTTCGCCGCCTTCTGATAGTCAGGAGTTTAAAATGTCATTCCGGAGAACGGTCGATTACATTTACCCTCGGCGGAGGCGAAAACTTCAAGAAGAACGGCACGATCTGTTAATGCCGAAGACCATTGATTTTCCGCGCTCTAGCTCCGCGAAATGCGGGGGCATTCGAAACGTGCGGAGAAGACTGTCCAGGATTAATTTATTTCTCGCGATGAATCGCTCTTTTACCGTCACGCGATTGACGTTAATACGTCTGTGAAAGACTTAAAAATACTTCGACAATATTTTAGATATTGGATTTTCACGAAGTGAAAAGAATTGCGAAAGAATTTAGACAGTAATGTAATGTTTAAAGAACAAACTTTAATGACGTTTGAAATTGGAGGGAATTTTTCGCAATGTTTTACGATATTCAACGTTTTAAAAAAAAATCAATATTGAAATTTTAAAAATAAACTCGATGTTTAAAGTCGACATTCATGACAATATATTCTTTTATACTGAATCAGTGAACATGTCATTGATTAAAACTTCAAACGCGTTTGAATCACGATGATGGATAAACTTGGCGATGATGCTTGATTTAAGAGAAAAATTCAAGATCTTATACGAAGTCTGCTTATAAAGTTGCACACATCACGCTATCATTGTACAATAGTCTTTGTCTTTTTTTCACTGTACGACGAGAGAGCAGACTTTAAAGGACGATGAAAGATCAATCGACTGGAAGAGGGTAAGCGGTCGCGAGACGAGACGAGGAAAGCTGGGAAGAAATAAGGATGTCACATTCTCTCTCTCTCTCTCTCTCTCTCTCAATCTCTCTCTTTCTTTCTCTTCCCGGCCTTCACCGTGATTTCACGGCCGAGCACTTTGCCGACGCTGTTCGATGCCTGACACCGATAGACGGCCGAGTGCACATCGTGTCGGTAGCTCTCGGCGCCGAACGGCAAGAAATACATGGAGCCGTTCATCAGCATCTCACGGATATGCGGTATCGGTAGGACCGGCGAGCCGTCGCCCATCAGCCAGTCGATCCTCGGCGAGGGACTGCCGTGGGCCGAGCAGTGGATCATCGCCCCGGTGTCGTTCGAAAACTCCACGCTCGAGCGCGGTTCCGAGACCAGCACCGGCCCTTGACTGTCCAGCACCACTCCTCGTCCTGCGAAATGAAGAGAGGAAACACACGATATTAGAGAAGAGTGGTCCCGGTTGGAATCGGCAAAGTGCCCCGAACTGCCGATCTGAATTTTATGTCAAGTTTATAAATTCGATTTTTCTAAGAATGTCGGATACAGCAATAATTGTAAGTTCTTTGGAAAGACACAGACGGATTTTTATAAAGTTTCTCTCTAGAATAAGAAAATAAATTAAAAGCGCTCATTCATATTTTCAGATTTTCCCACTCCTCTTTAGAGTTTTTAATCCGATATTTGCGTTGGATATATTTACTATTGAATTTTTTATATAAAAATCTGCATTAAAAGTAGTAAAGTGATGCGGTTGCCGTCTGTTTTCAGTCGCAAGATTTTACTTTCACAGAGGGACGCGCTCGCTGCAGGAATAATCCCGCATAGTTCAGAGCAACGGCAAGTCTTTCTCTCTCTCTCTCTCTCTCTCTCCCTCAAACACACACGCGCGCAAGGAAACAATTTCCCATAAATCTCTGCCAATTTTTCCGCGGCTTAGAGACGAGAAGATCTCTGCCACGAAGCCGAGACGCGGTTTATGCAATAGTACGTATTCAGAACGTATTCGGAGTAAGGAGTTCTGACTGTAAAATACGCAAAGCGCGATTCGCAGCGACAAGAAGATGCAGGGTGCGTAGCATGACGGCGGAAAACGCGGTGATGTCATGACTGAGAAAAAGTGCGCACGCTCGTGGGAATCATTCATCCGAGATGGAGCAATAATGTCGACTCGATCGTTTCTCCATCTGCATCGTATATCGAACAACAAACGTATTTGATAGCCCCATCCCTGTAGTTAAGAGCGTTATATCGCATAAAGGATACGCGCGCAATAAATAATTCGCTGGATCGACTGTATATTTCACTTTTATCCGATTTGATTTTTTACGAACGCTTCTTACCTTTTTCCTTTACATATACAAAAAGTCACGTGTGTTTCGAATATTATCATAAAAATTTATTTAAAAATCCATTTTTTTTTTTGGATTTTTCGAGGAATTTAAAAGCACCTGCATTACACATATATTCCGCTTCGGAATTTTTCAAAGTATCAATAAGACGAGAGATGAAATTGCAGCCATAAAATATACGGACATTCGCTCGGGATAATATTGGGAAGATAAAATAAAAGAAAAAGGGGAGGAGAAATTACGCGATTTTCATATTATGTTAAAAGGCACACGGGGATTGCGGGTCGTCGATTCCCGACAGAGAGATTTCTCTTCTCGAAGGTATCGAGAATAAAAATGCTGCGGAAGAGGGATCTAACGGATTGATCGCTCCAGTTACGACCACGGATTCAAGCAAGCCGTCTTTTCATCGGCAATAAAACGTATATCGCGCTCGGCAGTGCGCGCATCCTCGCATCCTCTTTCACTTCCAGCTTCGGTTTCCTGCCTCGTTGAACGAAAGAGGAAGCATCAGGCGGAGAATAACATAACGAAGTTATTAACTCGCCCGTAACGTCATCTCCTTCGACGAAATCCGATGCATGAATTTTAAAGCTTCCTTTTTAAATATTCGCGCACTGAATAAAAAGAATCTACGCTAGGCTACTTGATGTAAAAATTTAATAATCATGAGAAGTTTCTCACACCTTATATAAACACTCTATCATTTACAAAATAATCAGTAATCGTTATTAAATTGAAGAGCACTAAAGAAACTGACTTGAATAAAAAGTTGTAAGAAAACTATTCATAGTAATAATATTTCTTATAAAATTATTTATAATATTTTTTATAATATTAAGTGTAAAAGTTTAGAATCCCCCGCTAGTAAAAAATCGAGATTTATTTGAAATAATTTTGACTTTAAATCCGAGTCTGCGTAACAAGAGATAACGTTTCATCGTTCCGCGAAAGCGATTTTTTTCGATCATAAATATACGCGGAGAAGTGAATCCGTCAAAATCGTTACTCGATTCGCGTTGGTTTGCCGAATCGTCCTTTCCACATACGATCGTCCCACCCATTTTCCCATTTCCCATTCCCCTTGCCTTCCCTCATCATCCCGGTCACACTGTCCGTTCCTCGTGGCTCTCAATGGAGGAAATCTGATAGAGGATCTTCGTCGCAGCTGATGGCAGCATTTCCGCAGCTTTGTCCCCGGAATTCCGGAACCTTGTTTTCTGGCGATCGACGAAAATTCTGGCCGAGGAAGGAGAAAGGGGGATCATACGAGAGGGGAGAGGGACAGAGAGAGGAGACGGAGAAGAGTGGCTGGGACGGAGCGAGAGATACTTGCGGAGAAATCGGTGCATTATGCATGAAAACGGCAGTTTGATAACCTGGACGGTGAGAATCCGGGTCGGGAACCCGAGGTGTCGCGATGCGGCACCTCGATGATACCGATCGCGCATGTATATGCGAGAACCAAGCGCGGCCGTAAACGCGTACACACGAACGGGACGTTTATGCGCGTCGCTTCCTGTCTTGTGTACGGACACCTGCGTCACCCCAGGATACAGGTTTACATCGCCGCATCGTCGGCTATATACCGCGTTTATACACGCGCCATATCGTCTTCTCTCTCTCTCTCTCTCTCTCTCTCTTTCTCTTTCTCGTCCAGCTCTGCCACCCCTTTA
>JBCJKF010124457.1:0-10149 GCA_039654545.1 Plocamopherus ceylonicus | reverse complement strand
AAAAACAAAACAAAAACAACAAAAAACAACAACCCCAAAACAACATAAAATAATAATCTATTGCAAAAAACAAACCCCAAAACAATCTGTCAAATCAAATATCAATCTGAAAAAAGACTCAATAAAGTAAAGGATGGGTTTGTAGGTTTACGTCAAAAATTGATAAATCCCTACATTTTCAAAATTCTTATGGAAAAAAGTTTCATTCCCTATCGCCTTTGTCAGTAGAGCACAGCTGAAGGCATTAGACAACACTACTAAGCAATAAAACCAACCCTCTCCTATTTTGATCGAGAACTAAAGTAATAATTTTGTTCACATCATTGAATATCCGAAATTATATAGTAAAAAACCCCCAACAAACATGTATTAACATTTGTCATGATTTGCTTCATAGTAGATTTGTCTCAATCTCTTTTCATAAAATGAGGGAATAAAGAATGGCAAACAATTTACTATTCAAGTCATGTAGTTTAGTTACTGTTTACATTTTGTTAGTCCTAGTAACAAAAATTTATGGATTTGACAAATGTGTTTCATATGATGTATAACATGTATTAATTTTTTAAATTTCCTATTGGGTCAATAAAGGATTATTTATAGCACTATTATCTCGATTGTTTAATTGCAGCATTTAATGAGATTTTTCAGCATTGACATTCATTTCCTCTTGTCTGACAAAAGAGTTTTAATTCTTAGTATTTTAAGGGAGACGATTAAAAATAAATCCTTTTGTTCTTTCCTTAACTCATATCAAGTTCACACCTGCATTTTGTTTTGACACTTCAATTTAATTTAATTCAATTATTTTTACTTTTAACTTCACTGGTTTCACGGTACTTTTTATCTTGAATATGCCCTAAACTTTGTATAATAATTTTCTGTTTTTATGACATGTACATGTATCCTTTGCTTGTTAAGAACTTAGAAGCCATGGCAAAAAGTAGTCTATAAATTCATCATTATTATTATCCCTAGTATTGTTATTACCTGCCCAATAACATTGCACAATAGAGTTGAGCAACATTGAATCGATTGTTACAAAATGTCAGACAAGCCGGGTAACCCTGAGCTCATGTCAACATGACACCCAGAGGGCTCTCTCTGCAAAGGCACAACTTAAATACATGTCTTGTTCATGAGGTGTGGATGTCAGAAGAGCGTTATGGAAAAATTCAGCAGGAAAGTTTACATGAGAACATTTCAAATCATCAATATGTATTTCTATCACACAATTGCTATTTTTGATTTTTTGATTTATTTTTTCTCACTTCCAATGAATCCACAAGTGACATAAACAGAAAATTTATGGGCTTTTTTTAAACACACACACACATACACACATACGCACGCACAGAGTCAACATACACACACACACACACATGCACGCACGGAGTCAAAAAAGTCTTTTTTTCAAAGGACCATAAAAATATTCTCCCAAAATTATATATGTATAGGCAAAGAATCACACCTGAAATTTCAACCCAATATGATACCTTGAGCATCAGAAAAGGAACTTGAGACAAGACAATAAAGGTTTTGAGAATATTAAGGGAAAAAAAAACTTAAAAAAAAAACAAAAAAAAAAACAAAACAAAAAAACCCCAAAATTTCACATCTATAAAGAATAATAAAAAAAAAGACAAAAAGAAAGAAAGATGGTTTTGTGCAATTTCAGTCCAATATCTTGGACCCTTTTATGCCTCTGTAAGTTCCTCAAGTTTATTCTACATGCTTACAAAGAATTTATAAAATGTGCGGAAACGAGTAATATTTGATGAAGGCATAGACAACAAATTCTGACACTTAGCATGACAACGTGAGATGAAAAAAAGACTTATGCAAAGAAGACATTGCGCGAAAAAAAAAAAATGCAAAGAAAACAAAGAAGGAGGACCTGCTCAAAACAACAAGAAAAGGTTATTTTGACTTTGACAACAATTGTACTTAGGTATTCATTACTTTTATCAACACTGACCTAAAAAGGGTGGAGTCGAATGAATACTGGATAATGGGACATGATATTGAAGGAGAGGAAAAAATGGGTACACTGACTGTGACGCCAGTCATCCTTTTCCATGTTTTAAACAATGCTAGCCTAAAGAAAAAGTGATTTTGAGTAATTTGACACAAAAACGTGTAATCGTTCTAGTGATAATGAACTCACCAAGATAAAATCCGAAGTTTTAACCATCATGCGCGCCAAAAGAACACTTAAAGCCAGCCAAGGCCTGACACTAACGTGTTACCCAGAGAGAAAAGTCAAATTACCTATGAAATAATAATATGTGCCGAGTGAGTGCAAACGAAGGAAAGATCATTCCAAATTAGCCAAGTGTGCCTTGTCTTGGTATGAGCTGATGACATATTTTCATCACTTAGTGTTGTTGATTAATTTTGCTTGGAAATCGACCAACTTGTTTGCCGGTCACAAAAATACATAATTTTATCTTTACTTTTGCATACTTCCGTAATAATTACGCAAAAAGTGTAAAACTAAGGAGGTATGAATTGCTAACACAAGAGAAACTGAAACATGAAAAAACCCCAAATCAAAACAACCTTCTAAACATTGAATTGAGAATAAATGATAACACTACTAACATAACGGGTCATGGAAATCACATTCACAACATTTTAGACAAATACTGGAGAAGGTATTTATATGGTATATATAATACATAGGGTTTTTTGATACTTTAAAGTCTCTCTCGGCAGCCAAACTCAGAATAAATTATACAATATCAATGAAAAAAGGCTTCAACAGTAAGTGCATCTAATCTCAAATCCAAAATTTTACATATATGTATAAACCCATATAGGGCTTACCATTTTCTTGATGTATTTTGCTTTTATTGAAAACCGACAATAAAGAAATTTTGAATTGAATTGAATTTATGTATTCCTATACTTCATGTCATATTCAAGCCATCTAGAATGTCATAAAGATCGAGAACATTAATTTTTTCAAGAAACTCTTCAGATAAGGCTTGAAAGAGAATCCTTGATACTTTAACTGCAAGTATGGAGAAAGTCTCAGAAGAGCAAATGGTCAGATATGTCTTCATTGGAAATCTTTGCACACTTAAAAAAAAAAAAAAAGAAAGATATAGATTTCAGATACAGTGGAAACCATTTATATCAGGATCCGTTACAGCAGGGATCCGGATATAGCAGTAATTTTTTCAATCTCCGTTGTTTCCCCCCTTGTCTCTATCAATATGTATCAGTAAAAACAGGGATTTATCAGTAATAACAGGGATACAAAAGAGCCAAATCAGTTATAGCAGGGATGTCAAGACAGGCCCTCACAACATAGAACAGGGCTGTAAACCCTACAAAGCAAAAACTTGGGATTATGAGTCAATGAAACATCTTCCAGGCTTGTGTATGACACCTTGCGGATCACACACTGCAAACAATAGGCCTACAAAAACCTCCACATAGTCTCTCATCCTACAGGACAATAGGCATCTCCTACACAGCACGCAGTAGGCCTCATATAATGACCCCTCCTTTCCCATGCACACACACACACACTTGGCTAGGCCAAGTGTGCCTTTACAAGGTCAATAATTTTTTGACCTGCCCTTATTTCCCTTGACATCTGATATTACAAGGGATCGGATATAACAGGGATTTTGTATTTGTCCCATCATCCCCCTACTATATCATGTTTCCAATGGATTAGTTTTATTACTTCTTTTCCCCTACAATCACCTTACTTAATTTTGAGCTCTGAAATACTTTTCTTTTCTTGAACTAATATTTCTAATTTCTAAGATGAAACCATTTCTTCCTGCATCAAAGACTCATGAAGACTGCATTCGCTCATAAAGCTATTCTCAAATTCAATTTCTTCAACTCTCTTCAACTTCAAAATTGTCAAATTTTGACATCAAATTTATTTTTTTTATACTGTATACAGACTGCATTTTGTCTTTAGCACTTCTTAGTTTAATTATCACAGTATCAAAGAAAAAAGACTGAGATTGTGAGCATGTCAATATCCCAAATTATATTTTTGTAATGCAAATGGCTTCAAAATGCGAATCAATAAAGCCATACCAGAGGTCAAAAGAGTCCCAGAAAAAAAAAAATTGGATTTGAGATTATGAACAACTTAGCTTAATATCAATATGCAGAATTATAGTCAGTTTCAAAATTGAAAGTCGTGTATTGAGGCCTATATCTTCAAAAGTATAGATCGGATGGAACTGAGATTTTGAGTCAGACTCTGGAATAAACATGACCAAATAAAAATCCTATTTTCAAAAAGATATTTTCTATGAGATCTATATATAAAAAACTCAAGATGGTTTAATGAGATTATTATTAAGCCCATTTCATGAAAACCCCAATGCACATACATGCACGCTTGCTAAACAAGAGATAACTAAATAAAATGTCACTTCCCCATTGTCATAAAATCAACTAAGACATTACAATTATAAGATCTATTCTAATATACATTAATCCACTTATCAAAATATACAAATGGATTTAAAATGTTAAATTGTCATGCTAAAAAGTGTTGCAAGTATTAAAATATTGACAGCTCCGTCTAAATTTTAATGGTTAAATTATAAAAGAAAGCGATACTCACCCTGTCTGGATTGGCATCCCAATTGGAACACTACCAAACGATGCCACTGGATTTGGCAATCATGATTGTCTATGGGTTGCGATGTTTTATCATATAACATCAAAATGTTGAAATTTTGTTGGCTTGACATTTTTAATATAGGATGAATAAACAAATTTCTTAATTGAAGCTGATCTAAAACTGAAAAAATCATTTTCGTTTGGTCATGGTTGCGCCGAAAAAGCACACAAGGTTTCAGAAGGATTAAAAAGAGGGTTTCAGAGAGTTGAACAATTTTCTGTGACTCTAAGTTTTGAAACGAACTATAATTCATGTGGGTCCCAAATACGGACGGCCCAAATTAGGGTTCTCAAAGATATAAAAACAATGTATTATATAAGGCCACATGATGAGAACATTTTAATACATTACATAATATGTACATGACCATAACAGACAATATGATTGTTTAAATTCCTGATGAATACATTAACTGTAAAATAAACCCAACATCACAATTCAACACAAGGCTTTGACTTTGATTGAAAATTATAATATTGTCTCAAATCTTAAATTAAATACAATTTGGAAATTATCTCATCCATTAATGGAAACAAAAAAACCCCGAGTACAATAAAACAGTAAAACTGAAGAAGCCACCTCCCCCCTAAAAAGCAACAACAAACAAAACAAAATAATAAGGAAAGATATTGAATATAATACCAACCATAATTTTTTTTCATCCAACAAGAAATAAATATATGAACGGAAAGAAAAATTGATATCCGCACACCTTCCCCAAACCCCCTTGTGCCATTCCATCAACTCAAAACAAATTTTTGGTGCTTCAGAGCAAAATCCCAGATTCCAACCGATGCATCCTCTCACAAATCAATTCAAATTCACAAAGCACAAATCAACACAAAAATATGAGCTCAAGATTTTAAGGTGTACATAATTGGGCTGATGGTAAAATAAGTACAACTCTGCCAATACCACAGCAGATGGCACCCCAAGTTCCAAACTCAACTTTTCTTCTTTTTAAAATAAGATATAAAAATGTTTAAAGTTAGATCTCTTCCCCATACATTTCTTGCCCTTATATGAAAAGGCAAAAAGTTGATTTGTTATCTTTACAAGCTGATGGAGGAAAGAAAAAAAAAATCAAATAAAATTTGTGCTTGCTTCAATAATAAACAAAACTGAAAAAAAAACAACAAAAAAAGAAAAAGAAAAAGAAAAAAAAACAACAACTTTCACAATGACCCTAATGATCTTACTTGTCGAAAAATCGCAGTGATTGTATGAAAAGAAAAAAAAAAGTGTGTGCTTCACATGAGAATTATTTGCACATTTCATTAATTATTCCCGAATTTCAGTGTTGCGTAGACAAAATCAGTGCAACTCCCAACTGTTCCTTAGGATTCCTCTTTTATAAATCATCATGTAGAAATTAAAAAAATTCCAATAATGGGGTATTACACATTACTCCTGTTTCTTTTTCTTTCTAAACAGTTTATTTATTTACATATTTATGTGTTTTTAAGGACTGCAAAAGTAAGCCTATAAATTATAAAGGTTCTTCCAACTGAGCCACCATTAATATGTATTGTCAGATCAAATTGCATTTGAAAGTAACATTTTTGCAGAGGTGATGTTAGTAGTGGGGAGTGAAGTTGTTGTGCTACAGATCTACTACATTATTCACATCAATGGCAACTATATTTGTTGTAATGAAAATGCTTCACAGTATTCCTCTTTTGAAGAGTTGTTGCCTCAGGCAGATTTCCGAGCATCATGGATCATCTTGAAAGCCTGTAAAAGTAAAAGCAGACAGTTGGAGCAAGACAATAACCTACTTATCATGTATAAAGCAGGGGTCATAGCACAGGACCTTTCCAACCACAGAAATTTATCGATGTCTTGGTCTCAACTCCGACAGTAGATTATGTTGAGGACACCCAAGAAAATGGACCGTTTTGAAAAAATTATAAGTTATTTATTTATCGTTATTTTCTCATCATTTTTGTATAAGCGATCTTTCTGTAGCTATGATACAGCAATGATACAACTGCACATTATGTGTGACAATTGTACCATCGCATACTTTCACAACAATCACACATGTGCGACAATGGCACTTATATTAAAAATCTTGTAAATAGGGCCTACATCTACCTTATGCCTAACAACGAGTAACCGCGGCAGGTCGTCAAATCCGCTAAAGACTATGACCCCTAATAAAGCAATTACACATGAGGTAAGCAGGCAGTTTTTTCAAAATAGGTAAAATTCTTGTGATATCGGCCTCCACTGAAGTCCAAGCTATTGCATTTTCAATCATTTTAAGGCTTGTTAAGGTCACAACCTGTGTCTTTTGCTGTGAAATTTAACACAGAGGACGTAAAATATCAAATCCTCTGACAAACGCAAGACAGGGAAACCTATCAAAGTCATTGTACAAGAACATGAAGCTGAATTTTTTTTTTTAAGCTTCCTTTTTTGTTAAATTGTAAATTCCCAAAGTCATAAATGTGACTTAAAAAAAACATGCCCTTACACGCATACACAAAGACATTTAAAAATGTTTACCCTTTGCATCGCAGCCACCCAGCTCATACTCTGTTTACGCTCGACGTCATCTTCTACATCCATTTTTATCACAACACTGTTTCCAATTGAATTCCGGTAACGAATGGCGATTCCTGTTCCTACTTGGTTGCCTGAGATCAGAAAAAAAAAAATGACGGCAAAATAAATGTATCATCTATTGTGCAAATATTCTTAGCACCTCTTAGACTGGGGTGACACACATTTTTTCCTTAAGCATGAAAATGTATCCCTGTTGCTTCACTGAACCCAGATGGAAATAGATACAGCCTCAGCTGGGAAAGTATTCTGCATTAGACTAGCATCCTATTCAGAAAGTCAAAGATCTGATCTGTCGCTGTAGCTTCATGCTATGGAAACCATATTAAGTTCCGGTCCTATAAGCCAAAAGGCCTTAGAGGACTACTTTCTTCTTTATTGGACATGATAATTAAAAGAAAAAATGAAAAAAGGGAAAAGGTTGATCATCTTTGTTTTTTGTTTTTCTAAATTCTTGCAGTAACTAGTTACCATTTGGATTCCTTGGAAAATTGAAATTTTACTGTGTGTGTGAAAAAGTTAGTGATGTGGGATTTTTCTTATTAATTATTAGGGTGACAATTTCTCACTTGTTAATTCCAAATTCTGCACTTTCAGAAAAATTTTTCAGCAGAAGATTAAGATTCACAAATAAGTGCCTTTTCATTCCTCCACTCAAACGTTCAGTCATTCATTAACAATCAGAAATAGCAAATGGCAAAGAGCTTCAGAATTTCATCATATGAAAAGAAAAGAGATGCAATAAAATAAAGTTGCAAACCTTGTTGATCAACTTGGGCTGCAGCAATCTGCACAGACTCAACTTTTTCCAGAAAAATCTTTTCTTGTCCATCGATATCTCCTTCAAACTCAACATACCTACAGAGAAAGCAATGCTTATGAGGAGTGAAAAATGTTACAACACTGATGAGCTGTTTAGCAGTAAAATTTATATTGATGGCATTTCATTGCTAAATATAAGATAAAGGAAAGAAGAAAGCCAGTGTGACACATACGATTTTTCCCTAAGCAAGAAAATTTACCCCTGCTGGTTCATTCAACCCAGAGGTAAATGGTTACAACTGCAGCTGGGAAAGTAATCTGCAATAGACTAGCATCCTTTTCAGAAAGTGATAGTATTTTAATCTGTCACTGTCTGCTTCATGCTACAGAAACTGGGATAAGTTCCAGCTCTATGAGCCTAAAGGCTTGAAAGGATTACTTTCTTTTACTTCTAACACTTTATGCTGAAACTGTCTGTAAACTCAACAAGGGAAAAAGATGATTGTCAGTATAAAAAGAGGTGGAAAATAAAGTTGAATGAAGATGGGGAAAAATCAAGATTAGTTTTAAAAGATAGAATACTTGAGAATACTTTATACAGGAGTGATGAAGTCACAGAGAGTGACAAACAAATCAAACACAAATGAGCATTACATTTATCACTTTCTTCGTTTAAATTTAAATGTCCCTCTGACAAACATCAGTAAAGGAGTGTAACTAAATATGTCTAGCATAAAAACATGTGGTAATTTGATACTGAAGAGAAACTGAAACATGCAACATCTCCAACACATTCTAATTCCAGTAAGATCTTGAATTCATGTAAATACTCTTAAGATTAATAAATGAAAAGTAAGATTTAGGGCAGACATTAATAAAAGCAGATCGCTTCACGAAAGGAAGATATAAAAGCACCTGTTATCGGGAGACAAGAAACATTTGAAAGATTTTGATCGGAGCATGTTGCTGTTCTCACCATCCGGATGAATATGAAATCTTCCACCTGGTGGTAAAAGTAAAAAAAAATGAATTTTGGTGTGCCATTCACATTTTCAAGGGAGTTAAGTAAGTATACATCCTAATAAGATGGCATGTTCTGTAAAATTAAAGCGAATACCAGCAATGAAAATAAATTTCTCAGGAACATGATGATCGTGTCATTGTATCATTATCCACCTCATTTCAGTTAGGTGCACTATGTAAATGAGAAGCAGATATGCATCTCTTCTTTGACAATGGGTCATAAATTCATCACTACATGCAGCTCTTAGTCCACCATTCATATATACTGAGTCCTATTAAAAATGCAAAATTTTAAAATTGATATACATATCTCTTACTCAGTAATAACTTCCATGTTTTGTATACATTCACATGATGAAATCCAATACATGCCCAAATGCAATGTCTTCCTTATTGAGCCAACAATAAATTGATAATCAATTATTTGTAAAGTAAAACTGTAATAAAACAAATAACCAATTTTAATGGAACTCAGAAAGTATACATTAATAACTCTTTCTGATCGTCTTGAACTTGACACACTAAGGTTTGATGGTGAAAAGGAAAACGAACAACCCCCCCACCCCCTCCCCCCCCCCCAACAAAAAAAAAAACCAACAAAAAAACAACAACAAACAAACCACAAAAACCAAAACAATATCTGAGTAAACCTTGTATTGCAAATGCAAACACATGTGTGCTCGTAATTTAGCCGGACAAACTATGTAAAACTAGCATTAAAACAGTACGAGCCCTAAAAATGGATGCCCCATACTCACCATTCAATAAGATTTTCAGAGTTTTATCAAAAAACTCATTTTCTTTCTTAGTAATGTTGAAACAAGTGCTGCAATGGCGTACTGGGTCGATGAAACACATTCTTGGAAGAGTGATGTTATTTTTACAACAGCTGTCACAAAAGCAGCGACCACATCTCCGACAATGGTGCTTTAAATGTTAGAGTTAAAATAGTTCACATACAGAGGTACATAATAAACAAAGTTGGTAATGCAATATCATTTGTGTCATTATAAGTCACATGGCTTCAAATTTTCAGATTTTTAACACCAAACTTTTGTTTAGTCTATAAATGCCTAAATGGTATGGCCCCTTCTTATCTAGTGGATACCATCGAATTGTACTCTCCATCG
>JBCJKF010124346.1:0-10150 GCA_039654545.1 Plocamopherus ceylonicus | reverse complement strand
AGAGAGAGAGAGAGAGAGAGAGAGAGAGAGAGAGAGAGAGAGAGAGAGAGAGAGAGAGAGAGAGAGAGGGAGAGTGGGAGAGAAAAAGACACACACAGACAGACAGACAGGCAGACAGACAGACAGAGAAAGTGAGACGCGCATAGACAGACAGACAGACAGACAGACACAGAGACAGACAGGCAGAGACAGAGTTGGCAACAGAGAGGCACAGTCAGTAACAGAGAGAAAGCTGAAGGGATAGTCGATTGGCAAGTGGTTGGCCAAATCGTTGCTACAATGGCCGCGTACAGGGCAGCCTGCATGGTGGCTAGCTGTGTTGAACAGCCAAACGCCATTTGCCCAAATGGAAAGGAAGGACAACACCATCTGGATGGGGCCACACAGCAATTAGGGACGCTATAGAACTGGCTGTGTGTTGTTATACACGGGGAGTTGCCCAGTGGTAGTAGTAGTAGTTGTAGTAATAACTTTGATAGAATACCGAACCACAGTGCATTGCTTAATAATATAAAGAAAGAGCAATTTTACCCGTGCGTAGAAAATCTTAGTAGGAAACAACAGAACGAAGTTTGTTCAAAGAAACGACTTTGAAAGAGACAAAATTATAAAGAAGTGAATATCCCCGTTTAAAAGCTTTGTCTGATCAATGAATTATTTGATCTTTTACTTTCAACAGACTGACAAGACGTTTTACTAGTCTTACTAAGTTACGTTTCGTGTTCATTGGATTATAGCTAAACCTGAGATATTTTTAGGGCTTTCTTTTTGTTGTTGTTGTTTTGTTTTGTTTTTTTTGATTTGTTTTGTTTTTTGTAGTTTTGTTGGGGATTTTTTTCGCTTTTAAGTTTGTTTTTTGTTTTGTTTTTTGTTGGGGATTTTTTTCGCTTTTTAGTTAGTTGGATTTGTGTGTGTGTGTGTTTTCAATGTCATTGTAATAAAAATATCTTATTAGGAGCAACCAGGCAAAGTATTTTTCAAGTAAAAAAAAATTCTCCGATGAAAACGCTGACTACTTTAAATCGATATATTTATAAGTATTAGTAGTCCTTTCAAGCCTTTCGGCATATTGGGCCGGAGGTTATCCCGGTTTCTGTAGCATGAAGCGGACAGTGGCAGATTAGATCTATCACTTTCTGAACAGGGTGCTAGTCTATTGCAGAATACTTTCCCAGCCAAGCTGTACCCATTTTCACCTGGGTCGAGTGAAGCAACAGGCGTATATCTTCTTTCTTAACGAAAAAACGCATTTCCCTACGGCGGTTTGAACTCTTGACCTCTCGGTCCGAAGCCCAACCTCTGTCCAGAGGGCCACTACGCCCCCTATTTATAAGCATTAGCCTCATATAATTACAATATTACAACTTGTCCATATATCTGGATAAGCACGAGCATTATTATATTGGCATGAGCATGATTTGACTTTTTGATATCCCCGATCAAACTTTTGATCAAGTTGATACATAAGTATGGTTCTTTATAAGAAAACAATTGGTACATCGTTGAATTCAAGACTTTTGTCGTGGGTTATCATTAAGCAAGAATGTTTAGTTCAGTTGCTTCACTCTATCCATGAGTTAAATGGATACCCGGCAATAGGCTGGGTTTGTTGCGCCGCATGGACGGCACTTTACTGTATTATGCTATTACGGGCCATAAATTGTAAAACGCTTTGAGACTATTTACAATAGGGAAAAGTGATACGGAGATTAATGCAATCATTTTTTTTTCTTTTTTTCTTTTTATTGTTATCGTTCATTCATTCATTCATACATTTATTTATTTATTTATTTAATTTGGTTATGTTTCTTATCGTAATGTATTGGCTGATTTGTCATTGTAATTAGAAGTGTCAAATCAAACGAGAGTTTGTACTTGATTTTTCTTTTTAAATAGTTCTTGGTAACAAGATGGAAAAGACAAAAATAACATAAAAACAGTAAGAAAAATCCCTGAAATAACTATTCCTCCAAGGCAACATCTGTGGCTAAAGTATGTGACCTCTTCCATCCTAATTAGAATTTTGTATGGAATTGAGTTACAAAACTCAATTGGCACACTTGTTGCAAAATTACGATTTAGAGACAAAATCGATTTGTTGGTATCGTCAAAATGCGTTCTTGAAGCAAAATGACTATGTCCATCGTTAAAATGCAGTCTCAGGAAAAAAGTCGTCTTTTCACTGCTAAAATTATGTATTCTTAAATAAAAATCACTTTGTCCGTTGCAGAATTAGTTCCCTTTGCGAAAATAATTTTGACCTTTGTCAAAAATGCGCCTTTGTACCAAAATTACTAAAAACCAAGGTAAAATGCATCTTTATACCAAAATTACTTTAAACGTTGCCAAAATTTGTCCTTGTACCAAAATTAGGCCGTTGCCCAAATGCGCTTGTTTTGTTTTCTTGTTGTTGTTTTTTTTTCCAGCAAAAGTACTTTGAACATTGTCAAAATTCTTCCTTCGGCAAAAATTACTTTAAACGGCTCACTGTCATTAAACCTATCTCAAAGAGGAGACAATACGTTGTTGTGTTCTTGTCCAAGTCATCAAGACAATGCTAGTCTTCTGTTGCTTTCTTTCCTTAGCGGTTTATTTTCGCTGTCTGGTACGTTTAGGAAGATTTATCTGGTTGCCCTTTTACGAAACTTTTGCGTGAACAGCTTATAAGTACATAATATGTAGAAACAAGACAATTTTCTTTTTAACAGCTCGTGGATACATTTTCATCGTCAACATTAATTTAACCTAACTCGTTTCCGTGTGTTTTTCCTCCACCTTCATCTCAACGAGCGGTATATCGGGCATCGGTCTCCCTCTGGTCTCCGGGAAAAAAGAAATCAGACCACAGCAGACTAGAGAACACACTGCCATGATCAGGTAGTTGACGAAAATGGAGTCGGAGTCGTCGGAAATCAGGTAAGGGGCCGACATGGCGCCGATACGAGCGACCCACCCTGAGTACGCCCAGACGGTGTTGCGAATGATAGTGGGATACAGCTCAGCAATGTAGGTCAATGAGATGTCCCATGCCCCGTCTATGGCCAACCTGGCCAGCATGGCGCCCACCAGTATCCCCGTGTTCCTCAGGCTTCCCTGGGTGAGTCTGTCCAAAGCAACGATGGTGAAGAGGCTTGCAGTGCAAATGCAAAGGAAGATAATGACCGCCATCTTTCTGCCAGTGTAGTTTGGGAGCGGCGAGCTTATAATTGTCATCAATGATTCGGAGACGTACATTATAATCAAGTTGGTGTATAGGTTACCCGGTAAGGCTTTAACGCCGAAGCCGATGGAATAGTATATCAAGTTGTAGGACACGAAGAGAAATGCTATTGAAAAAGTTATAAATCTTAAACCTTTGTGCAGGAGGTATGAACATGAGTACTTCCGTGCTTCTGGTTGACTCTTATAACCATTGGCAATTTCCATCAATGACTCAACATCCGAGTTCTTCTTGCCATTCAACCTGGCTATGGTCTTCACTACAGCCACGGCGTCGTCTGTTCTATCGTTGACCATAAGCCACCTCAAGCTTTCCGGCACCCAGAAGTAAGGGATGAGTGTTATAAAGGACCCTGCAGCGCTAAACACGTGCAGAAGTCGCCAATCCTCCGTCAACATGGCGGATACGGCAAACAAGAGACAACCCATGGGCCAGACCGGGAAACATTGCGCCACGTTTCGCCAACTGCGCGGCGCGTATTCCATGACGTAGACAACGGTCACATTGGCCATTACAGTCAGCGCCATCCCGAGAAGGAAACGCATGGCTGCTAAATACTGCCACGAGTTGGCAAACAACGTCACAATGTTAAGGATCAGATGCCAAAGGTTAGCTGCATAGATGATCTTCTTCCGGCCAAATTTATCTGCAATGTACCCGGACATAATCCCGCCGACAAAGAAGCCCGCCATCTGCAAGGAGATGATGAAGGAGGGAATCCACGCCTTGTCACAGACCAGATGCCATTCGCTTACCACCGTGGAAATGCCAGGAGTGAACTGGACGTTGCTGCAAGACTCGAAGACGCTACAAGACTGATCTTCGGAAAAGTTGGTGATGGACGAAAAGGAGGAAGCGTTGTAGGATGGAGTGGAAAAGTTGTCCGAAGTTTTGAAGTCATCTAGACATCGCCATCCAGGGTTGTAGTTGCCAAAGGACATCATCATGGTGGACATGGAAGACACGACCTTGATAGACTCAACCAGAGTGGCCACGAGGCATTGGAATCGACTGCAGCCGCCAAGGTCAACCAAAAGGGCGTCGATGGTCTTTCGATCTGCACGGGAAGGATCAAAAGTTAGTATCAATGCATTATTATTTCTATTGGTTCAAGGCCAACTTATTGGTGGTTACAGTTCATCAGCGGTTGTGGTTTGGGATGGCAACCGAGAAGTCGGTCGTTCGAATCTCGAAAGGGACTTTGTAATTTAACCCTTGGGCAATGTTATTTACACTATTTTTCCGTTTACGCTGATGACGCTCAGATTTCGGTCAAAACACAAAAGACAAACTTCCTTTCAAGGATGACTTAGTGGGTTTGTTTTACATTGTTGTAAACACCTTTCCAAGAATTCAGTCGTCAGTCTCTCCTGAATGATCCTAATCTAGGCGATTGAAAGGACCCAGGCTAGTCAATCTTCTCGTGTCCAGGAGTGGAAACGTACAGATCTCCCGAGGGGCATGAGAAAAAATAAATCACTGTCAGGGAATCTGAATCACGCACATTTGAGTCCTCAAACATTTCTTGTGTACCTCACGTTACTGCATGTGATGTGAATTCATAGCCGGGAAAGCATTAAAGAGTCTGAGACATGGTCAGTAGAGTTTTAAACTTGATCATTGAAACAAGTATAAAGCAAGGGTCTTGATTATAGCACAATGAAATAAACCTGACGCATAAGATCTAGGCCATTTCTATTGAACCCATTCGTTGTTATTGGCCTGGTCAGTAAGAACGCTCTTATTCGGTGCCACTGTCAGGGGTTTAAGAAACAAGTATGAGGCAAGGGGCTTGATTATAGCACAATGAAATAGATCTGACACACTAGATCTAGACAATGTCAATGAGCCCCACAGAGAATAATTACAGACAGAGGGAAGAAGTTTTGAACAAGAAAGAAAAACCCCAAGGAGTATAATATTGACTTGGTCAGTAAGAACGCTCTTCTATTCTTGGGCGAGGCGATTCGGTGCCATTGTCCCGGATTCAAGTCTCAGTGGCTCGAATTTTTTCTTTCTAATTTTTCGATCAGAAATTCTTCTCTCTGTGTTTATAATTATTCTCCATGGGGCCAATGGAAATTGTCTAGACCTTATGTGTCAGATCTATTTCAGTGTGCTGGAAGTGATCAAAGGAAGTTTGAATTCGGCTCATGAATAGAAGATGGGAAAAACCAGGGGAGAGATATAAGGACTAGAGTGGTCATGTACCTTTTTGGCCTGGTGATAGCTAGTAATGTTATTTTGGGTCATTCAGAATGTCAATGGGTTTCATGAGGGGTGTAGAATAGCAGTGAGTTACTGCAGCAGAGGCGGACTGTAAAAAGGGCGTGAGTGGTCATGTCTATTGTAGTGGACATGTCTATGTCGTTCGGCTTTTGGCAACGGATTACGCTTTTAACTATGTCTTCATGCATGTCCAGATTTTCATAAAGGATAAACCACAGTCTCTTAACGATGCTCTTTATCAACGACTCTTTTTATGTTCCTCTTTATAATAACGACGATCTTAGTTTTGTATTTCAACTTAAGTGTGAGAAGATGACCCAATGTATCCATGATTTTACATGAGAAGCACTACCTTCAATGGTTTTGGAATGCTTTAGAATCACTTTTTGATGTAGAGATGTTTTTAGGATAATTGTGTTACCATCAGAACTGAGGCTATTTATCATGCTGCATAATTTGCGAACTCTGTGTGGGTCATTTAATGTAGTGTGAATGTCACATTTTACGAACTGGACAACAAAGTATACAGAAAAAAGCTCATTTTAATAGAATAATAGAGGTAACTATAATTTTCTGTTTAAAATGTTGAAAATATCAATGTATTTTTACCCCAGCATTAGAAAAACAATTAATGTAAAAGTGAATAAAAATATAATTTGAAAGTTATAAAAGAGTATATAAGTGTACATCATATGCTATAAACGGCAAATACTAAATGTAGTAACTGTGAAGAGTAAAAGAGGAATCAATTATTCAGTAAAAGTACACTCATATGTATGGTATATTAGCACATACAATATTTAAAACAAGTCAGGTGCAACTTTAGTGAATCATCATTCACATAAATTGTGGACTATTAAAGCGTAAAGATAAAAGCCATAATTGCTGTTCTATTTTTTCACTGAAATTAGACTTAGAACTTATAAATCGACTCACATTCGTAACGCTACATGTATACAAATTGCTCTTGAAGAACAACCAATTAAAAAAATTGTTTATGCTTTATAATTATATTATATTGCCCTTAAATTGTCTGAATTGTATAAATTATATACTTCAATTAACCCCCGCCAATTCAAAGTGAAAACGTTTTCAGACTAGCCATAAATCTCACCACTGTGGCCCTCCATTTTGCCCTGGAGGTTGGAAACACACTCCTGCTTTGCCTGTTGTCTCCTGTAATGTCTTTCCCCAAAGTCACACAATGCCCTTCACCTACAACTTTACCGTTCACAGATCGTGGTGCAAAAAATAGAAATCCAAAAAAGAAAACACTCAGCATTCTATTGTATCTTCTGCCTTGATTATTCATGCACATACTCGTCAAGAAATGCATAGTCATGAAAAAGCGACAATGACTGCAAAAACAACAGCGACATCAACAACAACCATAATTGGATAGGCCTTTCTCAAGCATGGCATGCTCTGTGCAAAACAAAGAGCATTTGTGAATCTGAGAAGACCTATTCACTTACGGATAGGTTTTTCTTCTTAGCTCTCGATCTTTTTTTTTTTTTTTATCTATTGTTTTTCTTTTTCATATTTACTGTTGTTGTTTTTTTTTTATTTCTTTAGTTTTATTGTCAGTCGATGATTGCTGGTTGCATGTCCCGTTAAAAACCCCATTCTATACGGTTGCTATTATACGTCATGTACTAATATATCGAATGCGCTATGTACGTTGTATACCCATACTATGTCATTGTTATAGATACTTAGATCAATGGCCCTGCATTACGTAATAATGTTAGTTACGCTTTGTTCTCATTTTGTTCTGCGTTGTTTTCGGCTAGTTGTTGCTGTTGCTGTTGAAATTGTTGCAGTTGTTGTTTTTCGGTTTTTTTTTCGGTGTAGTGAATTTTCTTAATGGGTGCCGCTTTTTATTTTTGTTTCTGTTTGTTGGTTTGTTTGCTTTTCGTTTGTTTGTTGTTGTTTTTGTCTGGATTTTTTCGTTGTTGCTACTGTTTGTTCGTTGTTATTTGTTCTCTATGATTTTTATTTTATTTTGCAGATACATATTTGACTCCAAATCGTTTTGTCCATCGCCAAAATGTGCTCAAGTCAATTTGTCCGTTGCCAAAATATGCTTTGTCCGCTGTTTTAAAATACATCTTTTGAGTATAAATCACTTTGTCCCGTGTCAAATTAGTTCTTTTTATCCGAAACTACTTCATCCCATGCCAAAATACGTCCTTATAGCTAAAACCACTTCGTGCATTACCAAAATGTGTTTTTGTAAAAAAATTACTACATAACCGTCATTACCAAAATGCATCAATGGAGCAACAATATGTTTACAGTTGCCAACACACGTCTTTTAGACCAAAATCACGTTTTCCGTGGCAAAAACGTATTCTAGGGCCCTAATCATTTCAGCCTTTGCAAGAATTCGTTCCTGGACCAAAATCACTTTTTCCTTTGTCAAAATGCGTTCTTTGGTCCGAATCACTTTGTCTATTGCCAAATTGCGCTCTTTCAGCCAAAATCACAGTTCAAAACAAAAAATGCGCCATTGTTCCAAAATAATTTAAAACATTGTCAAAATGCGTCATTGTAACATGGTAATAAAGGTACGATAAACCTTGCCAAAATGCGTTTTGTGGTGTGTGTGGGGGCTTTTTGTGTGTGTTTTTTTTGTGTGTTTTTTTTTTTTTGGTTTTGTTTTTGTTTTGTTTTGTTTTTTAGCAAATTTTGTTCAATTTCGTTCGATACCAATATAATTTTGATCGTTCCCAAAATGCGTTATTTCGTCACAACTCCTTTACCCCTTACCAAATTGTCTATTTTGCATTAAACCAGTGTCAGAGAGGATATAATTGGCTGTCGTATTCTTGTCGAAATCATCAATATAAGGTTGGCCGTCTGTGGTCTTTTCTTATTTGTTTTGATCGTTCTTTTTTCACTACCTTGTAGAGGTAAAACTTTTTGTTGTCCGAGTACGATATATTTTGTGTTTCTGTGTACAGTTTATAACAAGACGTGTTTGTAACATAACATGTGAGTTCTCTTTCATCCTCGACATTCAACTTAACTCGAATCTGGCTGTTTTTCCTTCACCCTCATCTCAACGAGCGCGATATCGGGCATCGGCCTCCCTCTGGTCTCCGGGAAAAATGAAATCAGGCCACAGCAGACTAGAGAACACACGGCCATGATCAGGTAGTTGACGAAAATGGAATCGGAGCCGTCGGAAATCAGGTAAGGAGCCGACATGCCACCAATACGAGCGATCCAGCACGTGTACGCCCAGACCGTGCTACGTATGACTGTTGGGTAGATCTCCGAAATGTAGGTCATTGCTATGTCCCACGCCCCATCTATCGTCAGTCTGGTGAACATAGCGCCCACCAATATCCCTGTGCTTTTCAAGCTTCCCTGGGCGAGTTTGTCCAAAGCCACGATGGTAAAAAGGCTAACCGTGCACAAGGAAAGGAAGAAAATGACTCCCATCTTTCTGCCCGTGTAATTTGGCAGAGGCGAGCTCATAATCGCCATCAAGGATTCGGAGACATACATTATAATCAAGTTGGTGTATAGGTTACCTGGTAAAGACTTGACGCCAAAGCTGATAGAAAAGTAAATCAAGTTAAAACACACGAAGATAATTGTTATGGAAATAGTAATAAATCGCAGGCCTTTCTGTATTAGGTATAAACAGGAGTACTTGAGTTTCTCTGGCTGACTCTTGTAAACATTTGCGATTTCCATCAATGACTCAGCATTCGGGTTCTTCTTGCCATTCAACCTGGCGATGTTCTTTACCACGACCAGAGCATTTTCTGTTTTATCGTTGAGCAAAAGCCACCTCAAGCTTTCCGGCACCCAGAAGTAAGGGATTAGAGTTATAAAGGACCCTGCAGCGTTGATCATGTGCAGATATCGCCAATCCTCCGTCATCATGGCGGAAACGGCAAACAAGAGACAACCCATGGGCCAAACCGGGAAACATTGCGCCACGTTTCGCCAACTGCGCGGCGCGTATTCCATGACGCAGACAACGGTCACATTCGACATCACAGTCAGCGCCATCCCGATGAGGAAACGCATGGCTGCGAAATACTGCCACGAGTTGGCAAACAACGCCACAACGTTAAAGATGAGATGCCAAAGGTTAGCTCCATAGATGATCTTCTTCCGGCCAAATTTATCTCCAAGGTACCCGGATATAATTCCACCGACCAGGAGACCAGCCATCTGCAAGGAGATGATGAATGAGGGAATCCACGCCTTGTCACAGACCAGATGCCATTCGCTTACCACCGTGGAAATGCCAGGAGTGAACTGAACGTTGCTGCAAAACTCGAAGACGCTACAAGACTGGTCTTCGGAAAAGTTGTAGGATGGAGTGGACAAGTTGTCCAAAGCTGTGGAGTTGTCCAGACATCGCCATCCAGGGTTGTAGTTGCCAAAGGCCATCATCATCATTGACATGGCTGACACGAGCTTGATGGACTCAACCAGTGTGCCTACCAGGCACTGGAATCGTCCACAGCCACCAAGGTCATCCAAAAGGGCGTCGATATTCTGACGATCTGTGTGGACAAGATGTAAAATATTTAATTTTATTTGCATTAGCTTTTACGTATTATTATTATTATTATTTTCACTCTCATTATTATTAATGAAATTGTTATTATTATTATTATTATTATTATTATTATTATTATTATTATTATTATTATTATTATTATTATTATTATT
>JBCJKF010124345.1:5543-16080 GCA_039654545.1 Plocamopherus ceylonicus | reverse complement strand
ATCTGAATGTTCAGTGGTTTAGAAGCCTTTCGCAATGACAGATTTTCCAAGTCCCCAATTATATATAGTATAGATATGCACATACGCCCCTCAACGTGTCTTTGTCACTTTATTCTAGTCAAATTACAGTCTATTCCATGTATATGACGGCGTTAGAGCCATAACGACACCTTGGGGGTTTACCGGCACTTTCCTCAAGACCGTTTTTCTCTTCTCTTAAACGACAATAAAGACTTACGGATATAACGGCACCCATGACCTTTAATTTTGTTATAATAAAGGCACTCTACGTTGGCGGAGCTGTTACCAGTACAGGCATTGGCCAATTAAAATGTGTCAGTCCAACGCTCAGAAGCCAACTAAAATGTCCGTGAATAGTGTGTTATCCGCAATCATCACACCGATACTGGTCCGTATAAGCTTACTGGCGCCCACCGTCTCTTCCGCCGTCCCTTTCCTTTTCTCTATCCAAGGTTGCCGGGTAGCGCAATTCTTAATGATTTCATGGCATTTAATGTGGTCGGTTGTAACGGCACTCTGATGTAGACGGCATTAAAAAGAAAGTACCGTTTCTGCCTTTATAGCCGAGGTATATTGTATCAATTTCAAATCTGCATCAATCATTTTTTTCATTAAACCAGGATTCCCAAGCATCTTGCCGATGCGTTCTGTATTCATTGAGGTAGCGAGTGCACGCTTGCAGTTCTTCATGTTTATTACAGATGGACATTGGATGACCAGTGATGATGATGGGTAATACAGGCTATTTAAGTCTTCTGGTCATTCTTGCTTTAACACCGCCTTTCTTTTCAAGGTTTCCCTTCATCTTTGCATTTGGTGTGTTGTCTTGTTTAAGCTCAAGCCCTCTGTTGTCCTTTTTTTTTTTGTTGAACATTATTAAAATTTACTATCAGCGGGTAGAGGGCCTTAAGGGTGAATGAACTGTAACATAACAATGGCGGTGGGCATGGCATGAAGGCTGACTTGTGTGCTTTCGAAAATCTGCATAGAAGTCACATGCACGATTAGAATACTAGTAAGGGTGCAAACAGAGTAAATTCGTCGTCGACACGTGGCCGGCACGTCGCCAGCCCGTCGTTGACCCGTCGCATTTCCGGTGAAAAAAACAGGTCAGCACTTGAAGGGCGACGGATTTGGTGCATTGGTGAGCCATGGGTGAAGCACGGGCGTGCCACGGGTGTGCCGCGGCCGGCACTGACCCGGCACGGATCCGTGACGGGTATAAAAAGGGTCTACTCCAACAGGGGAATGCCAGTTCACAGTGCATACGTTTGAACCCGTAGAAAAAACGACGGCCACGGTCTGGCGACGTGCCGACGACGGGTGTACTCTGTTTGCACCCTAAAGAAGGAGCCGTTTCAAAGGAATAAAGACAATAATAGTGAACACGATTCGACACACGTCCTCGCCGTATGAGCAGCGCTGATACAACAACACTATTCTCCAACTAATAGAATGGATAAGCTTTAACTTGTGCAAACTTGGAGTGAGAAACATGAAATCGCTAGGACAGCTAGTGCATACTAGCAGATTTACTTTAAGGTGTGGAGGTAAGCTGGTTTTGACTCCTGACGCCGGTAATCTTGGATTTCATAAAATGGCCACTGTCAAAATCTCAGTTCCTAGTCGATCTGCAGTTTTAATATCAGTATCTAAATCCCTGCTCGTGTCACTCAAACCATATGCTTTAACTTTAGATGTGGAGATGAAACCGATTGGACTGCTGAAGTCGGCCAACTTGGATTTCACAAAATGGTCTCCATCATAAGGCGAGTCTCCAAATCTCAGCTGTTTTATGGAGCTGAAAGAAAACTAGGCAGGGGCGGCGGTCTCGAAGCTATCGTTAAATTTAACGATATCGTTACACTATCGTTAGATTTAGCGAGGTGGTCATTTAGTTTCTGTTACGAATAAAAAAAAAAAAGAAAAGAAAAGAAAAAGAAAAAAAAAGGAGATTAATAAACGTCTCCATTTTGAAGACAAACCATATGAATAGATTTAAACCCTTCTTCAGACGACAAACAACATTCAAAATAAAAAAAAAACAAATTCGCCCAGACTTTTTATCTTATTGTCTAAATCTCTACTGGTGTCACAAAATGCCAGATACTTAAAATTCAGATGTAGGAAAAAAAATGAATTTGACCTCTAACGTCGGCCACCTTCAATTTTACAAAGTGGCCTACATCTAACCACTTTTCGCAAAATTTCAGCTCCTAATATTCTAGAATCTGGATATTGGTGTATAAATCTCTACTAGTGTCACTACGAATGATGTGCTTTAACTTCAGAAGAGGTAAACGGGATTTGACCTCTGACGTCCGCCATCTTGGATTTCACACAATGGCCTCCGTCACTTACTTATCAGAAAACCTCAGCTCCTAATTCAAGTAGAGTTTTGACTTTAGTGTCTAAATCTCAACCAGTGTCACTGCAATCCATAAGTTTAATTTCAGATGGTGGAGGGAAACTTAGTTTGACCTCTGGTTCAGGCCATATTTGATTTTACAAAATACCTCCGTCAGATCACTTCTCTCAAAATGTCAGTTCCTAATTAATCTAGAATTTTGATCTTAGTGTCTAAATCTTTACTATTTTTACTCTAAACCATAAGCTATAAATTTCGATGTGGAGTTACGCCGGATTTGACCTATGATGTCGGCCATCATTGACATTACAAAATGGCCTCGGTCAAATTGCTTATCCTAAAATCTCATTTCCTAATTCATGGCTATGTAGAATTTTGATCTTAGTGCATAAACCTATATTATCATGGACAAGGAATCTAATAGAATCAAATTCGAGAGCCTTACCCTCACATTTCTGTTGTTTTACTATTTGTAGTAGTTTGGGTGGGGAGCATTTAAATACAAAGTCTTACTATGAAGATGAAAGAAGAGAGCCCGACTTCAAGTAATTTTAACAAGGATTCTTCAATGTCAATTGGATCTACAAAAGAATGTCATTTTTATAAGTTATTTTACAGTGCATAATCGATGGTGAAGAAACGCCTTGAATAGTCCAGCACTCTTTTAATGGAGAGACTACCTATCTGGATCTAGCGACTTTTACCTAGCGTTCGATAAACGGAGTAGGCCTACATTATTACGTGTTGCTATAAGGAATTTATGCCATACATCAACGGAACAAAAATAGAGCGTCTGGGTTGGATACGATCACCCCATGAGAACTGAAATGTCTAATAGCAGACCAGCAAGAGTTGATCGCAAACATGCTAAATAATATGTTCATTAAAAAGGACCATCTTGATATAGGCTATGGAAAAGTTATCCTCCAAAATAAACCTAGCAAGAAAAAAGGTCCCTAGAAAACATGAGGCTGATTGTCCTACTGTCAACATTTCGAAAAGTTAAGCCTTCTCACCCTCCACAGAATAAGACCTAAAGTAGAAGAATTCTTGTCACCAAAGCGGATTCAGAAGAGGCAGAAGTACATGCGATATTGTTTGGGCTCAAAGATGGTTAAAAGGAAGAACAGAAAAATACAAAAGAATTGTTCAATATTAAGCATAGATATGAGTTCTGCATTCGACACAATATGCAGAAAGAAACTATTATCAATTTTGGGCACTTTTCTGGAGAAAGATGAGGTCAAAGTAATCAGAGCATTACTTGCTAATACAACGCTGTCATTCACTTCTGGCAACCAAAAGACAACAATAGAAACATCACTAGGGACGCCACGGGAGGGACAGCCTGAGTCCAATTCTTTTCATCATCTACCCCGAAGCAGCGATTAAACACCTAAGAACAACACTGCCAGAAATAAAAAGACGAACAAAAGAATTGATCTACGCAGATGATGTAGACTTGATTTTTGACTCATCAGAAGAGGCACAAAGTTTCATCCCAATAATAGGCCTATCTCATAAAGTGAAGAAGTGGAATCTTAAAGTGAACGAATCAAAAACTGAAATAACAACTGTAAAAAGAGTTGAAGAAGAGTGGAAATGTGAAAGAAAACTAGACAAGGGCGGCGGTCTCGAAGCTATCGTTAAATTTAACGATATCGTTACACTCTCGTTAGATTTAGCGACGTGGTCATTCAGTTTCTGTTACGAATAAGAACAAAAACAAAAACAAAAAAAAACAAAACAAAAAAAAAGAAGACGAAAAAGGAGATTAATAAACGTCTTCATTTTGAAGACAAACCCTTCTTTAGACGACAAACAACATTCAAAATTTAAAAACACTGAAACACGCAATTTACGCAATTAAATCTAGATCTAGATAGATCTAGATCTACATCTAGATGTCTAGATCTGATCTACTTCTAGATCTAGATCTAGATGATATTATTTAGAACTAGATCTAGATCTAGAACAACAATGAAACAACGAAAAAATGTATGTGAGAGAAAGAAAAGAAATTTGGGTCTATCTAAAGATCTAGATTAGATTTATATCTAGATTAGAATAAAATCTAATAAAGATTTTAGATCTAGATATAGATCTAGAACTAGATATAGATATCTAGAGTCATTATGTATTAAATCTAGAACTAATCTAAACATGCGAAGAAACATAATATTGATCTAGATAAGTAAGATTTCTGTTAGTATACTAACCAATTTGTTTCCTCATGCTAGATCTACTATTCTAAAATGAATGCAACAATGACAGACCACGTGAAGAAAATTACTTACTTTTATCACTTTGCCTTGGAATTTCGTCCGAAAAAGCGTTGCAATTAGTCGGTGCGTCCATTGCTATCGTTCCACGGAGGCTGTTTGCATAATCCTATTAATACAAATTGGACCTCCGCCAGATGAAAATGAGTTCGTGTTTTCAATGAAAATTAAAATAATTTCCCATTCGTACAATGATATACATTTTTAGTATGTTGAACATGATGATTTGCTCTATCAAGTGCACTTCATTTTGTTTCTTTTGCAATTTTGTCCTTTCTTCATTGACTTTTTTCGTACACTGACCGGACTAGAATACAATGTCAAACTTTACAGACAGAAAAAGAAAACAAAAGAGAAAGTTGTTCTAATGGAAACAGACAAACATCGACGTCATGAAAAGTGACATACATGAATTTTCCAATCTCTTCGTGCCACAGTAATCAGAAGATATCAACAAATTATGGGAGCATACCAAAACTAACGTGCTTACTATACTCAATGAAAGGTCCAACAGATTTGCGACGAGAAATTCTGGCAAGCCGTGGAAGGAAACGGAACTGAAAACTTAGAAAAAGGATAAGGTGGTTTAAAAATATAAAGCATGCCCATCTGATTCAATCTAAAAAGGTATCAAGATCTCGAAAGGGAGGCGCAAAAAACATTTTATTGAAGCTTATCATGTAAATTATGTCAATAGCGCAATCATGGACGATAATTCAAACAACAAGAAATTTTGGGCACATATAAAGAGAGAGAAAAAAAAGTAACTTGTGTTATGCATCTCATTAACAAAAATTGCACGATTACAAATGGAGCAGTAGAGAAGGCAAATGTGTTGAACAAGCAATTTTCGTCACTGTTCTCGGACCCAGACGGGACATTCAGGGGTAAAATACATTTAAAGATAGAAAATAAAGTGAACAACATCCAAATTAGTGAAGAAGGCATATTCAAACTCCTCTCAAATTTATGTGAAACCAAAACAAAAGTCCCTGACAACATTTCCGCCAAATTACTGAAAGCATTCGCCAAAGAATTGGCACCAGTTTATAGATTCCTACTCCAGAAATCTCTTGACCAGGGCAAAGTACCAGATGATTGAAAAGAAGCCAATATTACACCAATCTTAAAAGTTGGGACAGAAGTAAACTAGACAATCACAGGCCTGTACCAATAACATCCAAAACATGCAAAATGTTAGAAAACACACTATGCTGCAATTTCAGCCGGCATTTAAGACATAACAATATTTGGACTGATTTTCAACATGCCTTCCGACGTCACAGTCATGTGAAACCCAACTGATCACGAAAGGCGCTGATTTTGTGAACACGGTTGCAGAGCTCCTTGATTTCAGCAAGGCATTCGAAAGGTACATCATCATAGCCTTCTTATAAAGCTTGATAATTATGGATTTCATCATTTCTCATTAACCTCTCGCAGAAAGTCATGGTGGACAACGCATTGTCATCCACGTTGCCCGTTTTGTCTGAGGTCCCTCAGGGTTCAGTCCGAGGACCACTCCTATTTTTGATTTTTATTAATGATATGCCCGATGTCCACTCAAATGGCTCAAATTAGAATTGTTTGCTGACGACAGTCTGTTGTGCAGAGAAGTGAAATCTCCCTTTGATGCAGAAATACTTCAAATAGACATCAATACACTACAAGAGTGGGAAAGAGACTGGATGAAGGAGTTTCATCCTAAGAACTGTCAGGTCATCAGCATTGTGAATAAAAGAAAGCCATTGCACTTGAATTACACCATACATGGAGAATCACTGGAAAGAATAACAAGGGCAAATTATTAGGAGTGACATTGAAGGAGAAATTGGTATGGAACCAGAACATAAACAAGATATGCCTAAAACTGAACCAGAAGCTCGGTTTCCTGAAAAGAAACCTGAGAACCTGTCCAAAGACATACAAGGAAGAGCCACATAAAGCATTTGACCGACCCAATCTCGACTATGGCGCATGCGTCATGGACCCCACACGCAAAAGAACAAAACAAGTCAACCAAATCCAAAGAAGGGCATACAGGTTTGTTGACACCATCAAAAGCAACTCCCAGAGCATCACAAGTTTAATGGAACAGAGCAATTGGTCCAGTCTGAAGGAAGTAAGAGCAAGGCAAAAATTGAACATGCGACATAAAGCCCAGCAAGGAGAAGTGGCAATACAAACTGCGCCGTTTAAAAAACACTGACGGAAAGAAAAGATCTATCAATTGTCATACTCGCAAACCTC
This sequence comes from Plocamopherus ceylonicus, assembly GCA_039654545.1. Taxonomy (NCBI): domain Eukaryota; kingdom Metazoa; phylum Mollusca; class Gastropoda; order Nudibranchia; family Polyceridae; genus Plocamopherus; species Plocamopherus ceylonicus. The sequence continues at coordinate 9,159 of JBCJKF010124345.1, read as the reverse complement.
CCCTCATGCTTCCCTGACACAGCCTGACTTTGGAACTCCCGTCCTGAGAGTGTCCAGACAACACAAAATTTTGATCACTACAAAATTAAAAATGAAATATGAAAAAATTTCGGCCAAACAACTGAAACTCCAAATCAATGTAGATCTATATCAAAGTCAGTCCAATAACCCTCGCTAAACAATGCCGTCATATCTTCAATCCGTGAAGCTGCGGCAGTATGGATTGGTTTGGATGGAATTTGAGCCTTTTTTGGAGCGTCTTGAAATCATAGATATTCATTGTTAATTGAGGTTCAGGGGTTGTTTTACATTTGTACCATCAATCCATATTGAATGTTGTTAAATATATCATAAAATTTTCCAAATGACCGGTTATGTAGTTTACAAGATTCGAATATTATTCATACAAGTATATAATTCTTCAGTTATATCTGCATTATTTTCTAAAAATTGAGACAATATTTGCAGTTTTCCATTCATTCTATTCTCTTTATCGACATGCCTTTATTTTATGTATACATCAATCTTGCGAGTTACTTTTCTATCTACAATTCTGCCTGAGTTTGTTCTTGGTTGCTGTCGCTGCTCATCGAGACATAATATGGACTAATTGTAGTCAAAGAGTTAAATGGAGTGTAAACAGATATACATGTTTTAAGAAGTCAAATCGTTAAATCGCCTTAGTCTTGGTGTGTGGTGTGTGTTTGCTGTAAGACCTCCTGGTGTTTCTAGTGTCGTGTGTGTTTGCTGTAAGGCTTCCTGGTGCTTTCAGCCTCCACAGTTTGACAAGACCTAAAGGCAATAAAGAATCAATTTGTGCCGGTCTTTCTTTAGCAGCACACAGATTACGTACATGAGTTTTCCACCTTTGTAAAACGATGCTCAAGGCTGAAGTATAACGAAAATGAGACGTAAAATTTAAAGCAAAAGGATAGAACCATTTGACCCAGTCCTAGACCCACCACGCCTTTTGGTAGCATGATAAATGAGTACTAAGATTGGCAAATGGAAAACATGGAATGATGTACGCCATGCAGCTTTCAATAGAGAACAATGGAAGAGTGATGTCCAGGCCTTGTGTGCCTCCTGGCACAGAGAGATTTAAGGTTAAGGCTAAGGCTAAGGTTATTCGGTTCTCGTTATTTTCCACGTCCTAAATTAATTATATTCTTACAGGCCAAACAACAGCTATACATGACATGACATAACAGGGTGGTAAGTATATTCAGACGTGTTTCAAGGCCATTGGCCCGAGGCACAGTTGACAGTACAATGATTTATAATACAAATGCGTGTAAATTGCTTGTAAAATACCAGTAACGTGACAAATACATGGCGGTATAAACATACAATGTAATAATGTAGTAAAGGGTGCTGATTGAAATTTAAATCAATAATATGAACATATCAAAATATATCAAAATAGTTTAGTCCACATGAAAGTGCTAAACGAAGAGTATAACAACCCAAATGCAACCTGTATCGGTAACATATACATGTAATAGTCATTGGCCATTGATGTCCAGACGCAAATGACGTTATGAGTTAACTAAACAATTACAAGAGAAATTGGAAGAAATGATCGGCTAAACATTCATGAACAATCATTTTTCTTTTTTACACTTTCATTTTAGAAAGTAACAAAACAGACTTGTCGTTCATTCTGTGAACTGCAAGGAATCAACATTGTGAAATAATGGCGTTAACAAAAATTATAAAGGTTTACAAAATTGCAAGCTGTCTCTCAATGACATGTATGGTGATAATTAGGACTGTATTTAAGAAAGTCTCCTTTATCAACCTGCATAATTACTATTTATACTGTACATGGGCATGTACTTAAAGAGGTCAAAAATAAAATGAAGAGTGTGTGTAGATTAATTCTATCAGTTTAAAGCCCTTTAAACGAAGAAAAATTAAAGCGACATGTTTGTTTGAACTGTAAAATCAGATGAAATACCCATCCTCCCACTGTTCTCCTCTAATTAAGAAATATGTGCATGTATATAATATTGTTCAGAATTAAATGTGGGAAACAAGGAGTAGAATGATATCGTCATGGCATACAATTTCTCTCAAATCTGTCTTTTAGAGCAAGTATCAGAAAGGGGACAATAAATTGAAGGACTTCCTTCATATCTGAATTTAAAATGACTTAAATGAATTATGTCTTATATTGGAAAATACATTTGGTATTATGCACGTGTTTCTGAGTTCAATGTTTTTTTTATATATTATACATTCGAATATGATATGAAACTCAATTTCTCTAACCATATATTTATTGCATAGTCCATCATTTTCTGCTTTAAACAAATTCATTTGCTTTTGACTGTAAGGCTGTTTGCATGGAGGAGAGCAAATATTCTGCTCTGTTCGTAGGAGTCTAATACATGTAAATAAGGAGCTGTATTGCACTCAGTTCTTGCAGGGGTAATAGAGATGAGACTTTTTTTTTTAAAGCTGATCAAATATGCTGTAATATCAGCAATGCTCTGAGAAAACCAGGCAAAACCAGATCCTGTTACATACACCAGCTTTCTAACCCTGGTCACCCAATGATCTCGTCCACTCTTGTCAAGCAGATATAACCGTAAATAACATTTCCTAGTATATCCGATTTGTCCATCAATGAAATCTTGCACCAATATTTGATTGTTCGTGTCTGATAGTCAATAAATAAATGGTATTGACCAGTCCCTCAGAGCAGCAGAGTTCCAAGCCGTTCCACATACGTTAAGAACCATTTTACAAAATTTAACATGAACTGTTTCGACTTCGTCTTGTCTCACAACTCCCCAGATCTCGCTGCCGTACATCAAATCTCGTTTGATTGTGGTGTCAAAAACTTTGAACAGGATACCCACTTTTACATGTTTGTACTTGTTGCAAATTTTGCCGACTTTACTGGTTATACTAGCTGGGGCACTTTGACAAGCAAAGTTGCGATAAGAAGACAAGACCCAGGCAATTATAATGGCTTGAAATAGCAACGGCAGAGCCATTGTAAAACCACTTCTCATTTTGGCACAAGTATCCACCGTTCCTAAACACAATGATATTAGTTTTCTGTATGTATAGAAGCAAAATTGTGCGAGTATGTTTAATTTACGCTGCAAACCTATCACGGTATCTGAGAAAATACAACGATCATCAGCATACATTTAAAGGTGAGGTTGAGATGGGGTCACTGTCACATACTTTTATTTACTACGTACTTTATCTAGCTCTGAAATCAAAAGAGACAATAATGTTGCAGTCAAAATGCAGCCCTCTTTTATCCCCATTCTACGTACAGTAAAAAAAAAAAAAAGTCATGTAGCCCTTTGATTGACGATAGAAGCTTACCATACTTTCGAAGTAAGTATCAAAGCTTAGCTCTGTCAGCCTTGTCAAAACATTTAGAAAAGTCGACAATTGCTGTGTAAACAATTTCCTCATTTGAGAGACAAAGTGAGAGCATTATTCGGTAAGGTTGTCAAAGCATATTAGGACTTCCAGTCATTTTCTGCTTTCATGTGGAGTTTCTGAAATATGCCGGGTCTATGATTTCATCTAATGAGAAAAAACGCTATACAGCAAAAAGAGCAGAATTTTTTTTTTTATAGAAATGGGT
>JBCJKF010124234.1:0-10150 GCA_039654545.1 Plocamopherus ceylonicus | reverse complement strand
ACAATGACATACTAATAATTGTTTTAGTTATCTAAAATTATATTTTCATTGTATTTGTTACATTACAGAATGAATACAACAAAATCGCTTTGACTGTGGTGGGTGATGGTGATGTAGCACGGTACTTTTTCTTCAGCCCTAATACAAGGAAGGTTAGAGTTTTAGATTCAATAAAAGGTGACAATGCTCAAGAATACAAGGTGAGACACGTTTAATCATATGTTTTGACATGAACTACCAGTTATCACTTTTATGCATTTCTTCAGTTAAGATAATTTTAAGATGCCTACTCATTTCAATTTCAGTTTTCGCCAGTTCAAAAATAAATTTACAGTGGACTTACATTAATGTTCCACCCCTCGGGAAATTGAAAAAGCAAGGCAACAGGTTATTTGGGGTATTGAGTGGATATTGAGTGAAATAATTCACATATGTATGATTAAGTCACATTTAGATCCCTTGTGGTATGATCATGCAAAAATTACCTGATTATATCTTCAGTAAAGATTGCCCATTGATCAAGGGATGCATGACATTAGTGAAAATTGCTACTTAAAACTTTACCTTCAATTATAATGTAGAAAGCAGTCCTTTTGAGCCTTGCGGCTCATAGGGCCGGAGCTTCCCCGGTTTCCACAGCATGATGCAGACAGCGACATATTATATCTATCACTAATTCTGAATAGGATGCTGGTCTATTGCAATATACTTTCCCAGAGGAATCTGTACCCAATTTCACCTGGGTTGATTGAAGCAACAGGGGTAAATTTTCTTGCCTATGGGAAAAACACATGTGCCACATTGTGGTTTGAACCCATGACCTCTCGGTCCGTAGCCCAAAAAGGCATTCGACAGCGCTCCTTATCAGCGTCTAATAAAAAAAACAATTCATATGGAATCAGATCACATTTATTAGCATGGATCTCAGATTTTCTGTCAAGGAGAAGGGAGCATGTGTTAGTGAATGGATGTTTATTGGAATGGGCTTCATTGTCGAGTGGTGTCCCACAGGGAAGCTGCCTCGGCCCTGTTTTGTTCGTCATCTTCATTAACGACCTGCCAGATGTTATGAGCTCTCTGTGCCAAATGTTTACTGATGACACAAAAGTATTCTCAAGGATAGATAGGGAAGAATATACAGCCCAGCTCCAGAGAGATCTCAACAACCTAGTTCAGTGGGCAGACACATGACAGCTCAGATTCAATTCAGACAAGTGCCACGTTCTACACCTAGGGCATAACAATCCCCACCATGTATACAGGATGAGAAAACATGATTCGAGTGAGTGCTAGTGGACCAAGACCTGAAGTTCTCTAAACATGTCGAGTCCCAAGTAAATAAGGCAAACAAGATTGAAATACCTAATCAACAGATTGCAAAGAGTACAAAATAAAGCAGCTAGAATAACAACTTTAACTAAACCAAGTGAGCATATCACTCCAATTTTGCATAAACTTCATTGGCTCCCTATAGCATATCGGATTGATTTTAAAATCATTTCTCACACCTATGAAGCAGTGAATAATCTGGCCCCATCCTTTTTAGAAGAACTTGTCAATCAATATATTCCATCTCGATCTCTATGGTCCTCAGAGAATATGCTCTTGAGCTGCAAAACATACAAAAATTATTTTAACAAAAAGTCATTTTCCATTTCTGCTCTCCATCTTTGGAATAATTTCAGTTTAGATTTAAAAATGAGTCCATGTTTCCATTGTTTTAAAAATAATTTAGAAACGGAAATGTTTAGTAGAGCCTTTTTTAACTTAAAGACTTTTTTTCTTCTCTTAATCAATAGCGTAAAGATTTTACAATTTATTAAATTTTCTTGTTTTATCACTGGGATCCATAGTGCAACCTATGTTTTGATCTTTAGTTTGTAAAGATACTTTGGTTTTAATGCATCTGTTGTGCTCCAGTTTTATACTTGTGTTCTATAATACATGTATCTATACTAGGATTATTTAGATTCTTAAGTTTTACCACGCCTCCTTTTTTTTTTCTTTTTTTCAAAATATATTTCCTAGTTTTACAAATATGTGAAACACTCTGAGCACCTTAGGATGGATCAACGCACTATAAAAGCTTCTCATATTATCATTGTGGGTCTCATAAAGAGATCATTTACATATCTTGACAAAGACTGCATGAGACAGTTTTAAATTTCACATGTGTGCCCTCATTTGGAGTTTGGCAACATAGTGTGGGCCCCGAGATTCTAGAAAGACATAGACCTTATTAAAAATATTCTAAGGTGAGCAACCAGAGTCATTCCTGGTTTTAAACATCTGAATATGAGCAAAGACTGAGGAAGATGGGACTACCAGGTATGCAGTATAGGAGAGACAGAGGAGACTTAATAGAAGTATACAGATAAGTATTGCAAACAAGGATCTTTTACATCTAGACTCCACTAGTAATGTCAGGGGACACAGGTTTAAGCTCAGCAAGAAGAGGTGCTCTCTCAACATCAGACAGAACTTTTTCTCAATGAGACTGGTCAACAAATGGAATCAGTTACCAGCAAATGTTGTCGATGCCCCTACACTACAAACGTTTAAGTGTCGCCTCGATACATTCAGTGCCTCAAAAAATTACTCTTCTAGTAAATGAGCTTGTTCATCTTTATTATGGGACATGTCCAGTTTGAGTGGAGTGAAGCGTGACGTTTCTGCACAATATGAAACCAGATAAAATGCTCTCAGCCTATGTACATCTGTATCAATCTTATATTATATTATTTTATATCTTATATTATATAAACTTATTAAAATCTTTACCTTTAAATCAGATTGCCAGCTAGTGAAAAATCATACCGTGAGAAACATGCATTACTTTGCAGTTCCTTATGCCAGGCATGAACTCAATTGGGAAGATGTTGACCATCCTAAAAACTTCATATATTTTACACCAATCTTTTCTTAGGGTGAATGGGGTGTGCCCTTTCATCTCATATGACTGAAGCACAGACTTGTCCATGAGATTATAGTCCCCACTGAACTTCTATGAATAGCTAGAGGCTTTCAATTGGACAAGTGATTTTCAGCAACTTTCTGTGAACACATGTATTCAAATAAGTTAGCAACTTAATATTGACCTATTCTGCCTATATGATTGATGATTTCATTGACTGTAAACATTATAGCTGATGTTTGTTTGTTTTTTCATAGCTCCGAATTAATGCTTGGGATGGTTACTGCGAGGACCGAGATCAAATGGTCCTCACAATCAAAGTCAATAGGAACTTGCTCAATCCTGAATGGTTGAGAGATAGTGACACAGTTCGCATTCTTGACATCCAGGCTGCAGGATCTGTCATATTTAAGCTGGGGCCAATTGCTCGTGATTTGGATCCAGGGGTAGGTTTAAATTTGTTGGGGAAAATACCAAATTTGATACATACATATCTATATAATTATGTGCAAGAAACCTTGAAGCATTGTAGCATTTTTTGATCATCGTAGATCTCAATAAAAGCTCACACAGATCTTTTGTTACTTTATAATACATCATACTTTTAAGGAAATTTAAATAATAATTTTTATGAACTCATCTTTGTGCCTCTAAAACATTTTTTTAACGATCGTAGTTTTCCTTATCTATGTTTCCTTTAATACTCTACTTGTACATTATTGTCATTATTTAATTACTTCTTCATTTTATAGTTTGGATCAAGCTTCACAATCAAAGGTTCCCCTTCAAACCTGCAGCTGTTTTCCTTGGATGAACAAGGCCAGGTTTTTGTGTACCAGAGTCTTCTAGGACAGAGTGGAACTTACACTGTACGTTGTATTTTTTTTATCCAGCTGAGTTAGATGTATGAATTTTTGATGATATTTGAATAACTGTATACAAACAATACAAAATAATAAACAATCTAAAATCATGCATATGCCATGTGTTAATTTAGCACATATCTATTTTAATCTTTCAAAGGCACAATATTTCATTGAAGACGAAGGTAACAGACTGAGCAGTTTGTTCACTCTGACCATTGTAGTTGTTGGAAACCAAGCTCCAACCCTAGAAGACTTGGGGAGTATAACAATAAGGAGTGATCAAAGGTTGGAGGAAATCTTCCAATGTTCTGCTGAAGACAGGGACACTGATGTGAGATTTTTAAAATTTTTTTAATTATTTGTTCTCTTGCATATAAAAAATTAATCCATTACTCAAATTTCTTATCCTCTAAGAGACATGTTATAGATTTTTATTCTGATTTTGTTTTGTATTGCACACTTTTTAAATGACATGCTAATCAAATGTCTATTAATATGCCTCTGTAGAATGTATTTAGACACATATTTCTACAACATTTCCTACCTATTTTTTGAATGGTGAAGCAGAAAAACATAAGGAATCTTGACTTTATGGTCATCACTAATGTTTTCATTTGAAACGGTGATGATGTTCTAACATTTTCTTGGCAACTTGCTTTAGGGGCAGAGTACACTGTGTTTCACATGCACCTTATTTCTTCTTTTTATACTAGGTGCTTGCTAAATTTGGTCTTAACTTCTGTTTTCCTTGCCTTTCAATTATGAGTACAATGAAACCCAGATATAATGCTCCCAGATATAGCTCCATTTTTCTCCCACCCTGTCATCTGGACACAAAATGGACTTTGCTGAGATTGTCCATATCATCAGTATCAAAGAGATGCATGACAGGGAAAATTTTAAAAATGTAAAAAATGGCCATCAAAAGTGATGGGTCAGAAAAGATTTATTTCTAACATTAAAATCATCACATACATGAAGAAACTGCAAAATTCAGACCTTTTACGAAAGCAAAAGTAAAATTATTACACTCTATTTACATCTCCTCCATTCAGACATCATTCACCATCTGTTGTGACTTTTGAACAAGCAGTAGGCCAATGATTTTTGGAATCATGTGGATTGAGACAGAAGATAAAAATACTAAAAAAATCATATCCCCCAATATAACGGCAATTCCCTTAATACTGTTTATTTTTTTCTGAAATGGGTTCTGGTGGTAAATCAGGGTTCCATTATATTAAGGTCAATTTATTCAGTTTTTGGTTGTTGTTTTTTATACTTTAGTAAAAACCTTGTTAATGTATACTACTTAAAAATTAACATAATTAATGAATATCCTCTCTCTCCACCAAGAGTAAAAAAAAAAAAAAAAGAAAAGAAAAAAAGAAGCCATGGAAATAACCTAAACCAAAAATTAAGACAAAAACGTGTAGATGAACTATTTGAAATTTATAATCATGACCCTAGATCAAGTTTTTATGTAGAAAATCAATGTGACCACTCTATTTGACTGTATGAATTTTCAGGAGCCCTTCAATCGCCTCAGTTATTTCCTCACTGGTGACTCTGATGCAAAAGAATTCTTCAACCTTAATGAATCAACATGTGCACTGACTCTAAAGAAGTCATTACTCGATGAACAAGCTTCTTCATTTATTGTAAGAATCAATTTCATTACTAGTGCTTTTGATGAAATTAAGTAAATGTGAATATTTCTTTAAAAATTGTATATCATAAGTTGAGATATGATAAATTTTATTCATACTCTTCCATGGAAAAAAACGTTAAAAATAATTTATATGAAATAAGAACTTTCTAAAGAATGAAGGTAATCATAATCCTTATGCACAGAAGTCATAGAAATATCAGGACTTTAATGGTGTCTCTATGAAGTAAGAATACAGAGAGAGCAATTTATTTAAGACAATATTTTTTTCTCAGCTGACTATTCAAGTGCAAGATGGTGGTACTCCAAGACTTGGTCAAACAAAAATGTTAACAATCAACATTAACAGCAATCTTTTTGGACCCAGAATTGATCCTATCCAATATGTTCAAGATATTTTAGAGATTCAACCTGTGGGCATGACCATTCTCCAAGTGACTATTGTGGATCCTGATAGACTTGTAAGTTATTTTATAAAGTTCTTTTTAATGGAACGCACCCTTTCTCATCACTCCTTTGGCCCAAACACGCTACACTTTACATAATTACTTCAAGTTTCAAACATATTTTTTGTCTTAAGTCATTTATTTTTTGCAAATAGTCTGTTAGCATTCCTAAAACGTAACATCAATGACTGTCCACAACATGTCAAGGATAAATGCTACAAAACCTTTGTAAAAACCAATCTTAGAATATAGAGCATGTGTATGGGATCCACATTGTCAAAACCAAACAGATGAGTAGGAGAAAGTACAAAAAATGCAGGTAGATTTGTAACCAATAACTATAACTATAAAAGGCAGCACAGAAAATAAACATAAATAAGTTACAGTGGATACCCCTCAAAGAACAAAGAGCTAGAAATAAAGTAACCATTCTTTTCAATGCAATCGATGGACAAGCAATATTACCACTCGAGGAATTCAATATGAAAAATAGTTATACAAGATCTGATGCTTTAGTATTTACACTGCTTTCATCAAATGTAGATGGTCATTTATATTCATATTTCCCTAATACATTTAGATTGTGGAATAAACGCCCTATCAATGTAAAGTGCAGTAAAGATACAGAAGATTGCAAGCAGAAAATTTAATGTACAACACTATTATCACAATACTAGAATAATAATGTACTTTAGGCGCATTGACAAGAATGCTCAGCTGAGTTTGTAAGCTAGTATGAAGACTAAGACTAAGACTATTTCACATTCACATGATAATCGTTTATTTCGTATATATAGATGAAGGGCTTACAGCTAGATCATTGATCTTTGAATGCTCTGGGTTACAAATGAAATGATTTTACAATGAACAAGAAGCTAAAAACAAAAGAAACAAAAACCAAATGAAAACAAAAGACAAAACAAAGGACTGAAGCATGTTACTCATCATAAATACACATACAAATATGAAATACAGAAGGGTAAGGGAGAATCTAATCCAATTATAAAAGATAAGTTTTGACAATGATAACAAAGATTAAAAATTGTTTTATGATTATTCTCATGTCAATTTCACTGGAGATAAATTCAAAATTTTTAACCAATGGTTATTCCACGCATATCTTGCAGAATTCTTGTATATATTTTTGATGGTAAAAACTTGGAATAATATTACATTCAAAACAAAAAGTCCCTGGTAGGTTTAATGTTGCATTGAAAGGGAGCTTCATATGATCAGATACACTTATGATCAGTAACATGTTTCAGATTTTTTCTTTTGTTTTTTTGGGATTTTTTATGTAACAAAATTATGTAATTTGTAACCCAGGACATAATTTAAAGGTCAATGATATATAATTGTAAGCCCTTAACCTTTATATGATATGTTATGGTGTGTTATGAATACAATTTCAAAGTTTTTCATTTAAAATCTTTTTTGTTTTGTTTTTTTTGTTTTGTGTATGTGTGTGTGTGTGTGTGTGTGGGGGGGGGGGGGGTTAAATTGATATAAATTGTTAAAATCAATAACTTTGATTACCAAGTATAACCCATTATCTGTTTTTTCATCATTTTTTGCTCCCACTCTTCAGGAAAGAGATAGAACTGCTGTTTATGAGTTTCACAATGCCCCGGCCTATGTAACTGAAAACTTTGCTGTCAATCCAAATACTGGTAGTGTTTATGCTACCCAATGGCTGGTTAATGTTGAAAGACAGAGAACAAAGTTTGAAGTAAGTGTGACCCAATAGTGATCAGTTGACACCATTATTTCTTTAAAAAAAAAAAAAAAGAGCGCTAAAATGTATTGCTATACAGGATGTAAAAATTCTAATGCTTATATGAAGAAGCCCTCTCAAAGTTTAATATGAATACAATTTGTCAATATTAATGGTTGCAGTCAATTATCCATTTATCTATCATCCGTCCCTACTTCCATTCATCTCTCATTCTATTCATCAACCATCCACCTATCCACCTATTCCACCATCCATCCTTCCATCTGTTCATCCATCTCTCTACCTACCCATTCACTTATCCATCTATTCATCCTTACATTGATCCATCTATCTTTCCCTCCATACATATAAATCCACTCTCTGCTCACTTATCCATCCATCCTTCCCTCAATTCATCTATCTATCCTACACTACACAAACATAAATCTAATTTTCAAACTTGTTTCCATATTTTTCACATTATAACAAGTGTCCATAAAAAAACACAAAAAAAACGTAACCCTCCAAACGTTCTTTAAAATCCTCAAATTGAATCTGATATTAATCAAATTTAATTAGAATAGAATCTGATATATGGAAATTATACCCTCCAATTTTAACATGAATTGACAGAGTCTTACCAGAGTTTCAGATATTTTAAAATTTGCACCCAAAATACATTTGTGCATGAAAATTTCTCCATTTGTGAAAGTCACGTACTGCAAAATGATTAAGTTATGCTCAATTTGCACAGTGAATGGCGATCAATTTTTCTGTCTATATAATCATGGCTCATGATAGAAAAAAGGAATTTGGCTACATGCCTTAAAATCATGGATCAAATCACAATGACCGCAACCATCCACCTATCCACCTATTCCACCATCCATCCTTCCATCTGTTCATCCATCTCTCTACCTACCCATTCACTTATCCATCTATTCATCCTTACATTGATCCATCTATCTTTCCCTCCATACATATAAATCCACTCTCTGCTCACTTATCCATCCATCCTTCCCTCAATTCATCTATCTATCCTACACTACACAAACATAAATCTAATTTTCAAACTTGTTTCCATATTTTTCACATTATAACAAGTGTCCATAAAAAAACACAAAAAAAACGTAACCCTCCAAACGTTCTTTAAAATCCTCAAATTGAATCTGATATTAATCAAATTTAATTAGAATAGAATCTGATATATGGAAATTATACCCTCCAATTTTAACATGAATTGACAGAGTCTTACCAGAGTTTCAGATATTTTAAAATTTGCACCCAAAATACATTTGTGCATGAAAATTTCTCCATTTGTGAAAGTCACGTACTGCAAAATGATTAAGTTATGCTCAATTTGCACAGTGAATGGCGATCAATTTTTCTGTCTATATAATCATGGCTCATGATAGAAAAAAGGAATTTGGCTACATGCCTTAAAATCATGGATCAAATCACAATGACCGAGGGGAGGTGACATAACTCCCTTGATTCAGATATGTGACAGTTTTTCCAAAAAGCTCTAAGAGGATCAAAGTTTTCTGGATGATTTTTGGACTGCAAACGAATCCCATTTCCACCTTTCCCACCAGGTCAACTCAAACTCAGTTATCTTATGTGATCTGAGAAGCAGGCTTTCGTCATCGGAAGACTGTTACAGGCAGAAAAATGCCCAGCTTGGACTGCCATTTCAAAATATAGCGCAATTAGTCAATTTTGCCTTGAAGACTTGAATCTTTTGCCCATATCTGTCAACTTCAAACTTCAATGTTATCTTCAGGTCCTTCAGAAGTTCATCATTATGCTTCGAACATGTTCCTTTCTTTCTGTTAGAGAAACTAGAGAAAATTGTGTTATGCTCTTGTTACATTGGTTTGTGACCATTACAATACTTTTGAGTTGACTATTTTTTTGTTGTTAGATTTATATAAAAGTGTTAATTTTGGCTTTTTTTGTTAAACCATTGCTTAACACTAATGGTAATGTGTACAATTTTGACATGCAAAATTTCCATTTTCAATTGTTTCAGCCCATTTTGTTTGCTTTCACATTGATTCAATTATTACTGTTTGAATCAAGTTTCTTAGAGTTCTCATTTTTCTAGACACTCGGTATTATTATTTTCGTTTTTATGTACGTGTATATATATATATATATTAATATATATGTGTATACAGTGGAACTTCGGTATAACGTACCCGGGATACAACGTACACTCAGCTATAAAGTATGTTTTTCCAGGTCCCGAGTCCTGACATTAGTTTTTCTTCATAAATTGCCTGGTCTATAACGTACTCTGCTAGAATGTACTTTTGGATGCAACAGACGATTTCAGAGCACCATTTTGGATAAAGTACCATTTCTACAAAGTACTTTTGCTTCTTGGCATCAAAATGAATACTAGTCAATACTGTTCAATAGACTCCTCATAGAACGAGAATATGTTTCGGTTGATGAGTCAAAGTGTAAATTAAAATCTCCAAGAATTACAAGGTTACTGTATAAAGGTGTGTATATGTCTAAAATCTCTGATATTTC
>JBCJKF010124012.1:0-10159 GCA_039654545.1 Plocamopherus ceylonicus | reverse complement strand
TCTTTTATACATATTACAATTTCTCAAATATTTGCCATATATTTTCTACGGGAATCGACATCATTTTTATATCAAAAGGCAATCATATCGATATTATTTCTTGAAGAGTAATGAGATGTTTTTCAGCGAGACATTTTCTTTCTTCGCGATTAAATTATTATCTGAATAAATAAATCGCGAATAGTCGTTCGTGCTTCAGGATGAAAATGCTTTCGTAATCATCGTCGGATTTCGCATCGCGACTGACTATTGTTGGAAAGCATGCCGTATCATTGTCTGCGATGCAAAGAAACAATAGCGATTGCAAGGCACGACGAGGCACCGTACAGCGGTCAATTAACGTCTGTGCACATACAGAGTACTCTTGCCCTAGTGAGTGTTTTCCATCTGTGTCTAATTATGGAATGAGTTTTTTTTTTTTAATAAAAATGTATTTAAAAAAAAACTCATTACATATATACATATGTCACAAGTTATTAATTTTCTTTATTTTAAGCATTTATAATTCGTGAATTATAAATGAAAAATAAAATCTTATCCACTGAGTTCCTGAACAAAAATGATGATCTAAGGAAAAATTTATTCTTGATGAAGAGTTCGTAAATAAAAAATAAAACACTTGCTTAAAAAGCCTCAATAAAACGCTGTCATATATCTTTGGCTTTCAATGTACGGGACATCTCTATTCTCTCCAAAATAAGATAATTTATCGCATAATTTCAATGCTTTATGACAACGTAATGTGTGTCGCGCAGGATAAGATATCGAGATCCGAGCGTTCGTGTCAATCAATTGCGATTGGCGGACAGGATGCGCTTCATGGTTGAAGAACGACCCTGAGACTCGAATGCGAAACTCGGACTTTCGCATTTCGCATGTGCTATTTTGATAGTATCGACGCATACTAGAGTTATTTATTTACCGCGTAGTATAATTAGTCTTGATTAGAACTTCTTTATGGTACGAATGACAGTTAAAAATCGATAATGAGATTGACTCGTGACTGCTTGAATATACGAAACATTGCAATAAATCGTTTGCATTTGTCGGGAGGCCTCTCTTATCTCACTCGGTGCTTGCTCGGTGATTGCCCGAGAGTGCAATAGTACGCATAAATAAATGATAATAGCTTGAAACAAACACATTTCAGCGAAACGCAGCGGGCAATAAAGAGGAATAGTAAGCTGCCGCTATACTAGCCGTCTCGTTGCAATAAACGAGCTTCACGTTTTCAACTTTTACATACATATTTTCAAATTCTCTTAAGTAAAAAACAACTTATTTAAAGGTTGTCGTATCTTTTGAATCAATTTTAGGATATGTTGCGCAATTAATCGCAATAAAATTTTATATCGGCAGGTTAAAATCTCGGTATTATTTATATCTTATTTTTATGATAGGAACATAATATGAGATGCGGATATCGATGGAATTTTCAGATAAGGTAAGTGTTAACATCTCAATTTCTTTTTCTATAGATTTGAATTCGTGTCACATACGGTTCATATATTCGTATATATTTATGGTGACATTTATCTACATGACAATGCATTCTTACATAAATGCTGTATAGTTTACAAAACATACGACGCACGTATTTCCCGGAATTAATCGCAATTAAATGTAAGTACATTCAACTCTTGCGATGTTTCTTCCGGAATTTCTCTAACAGTATAAGTTCTCAAAGTGCGTGCGTATTGTAAATATATCTTGCGTAATTAACAATTTATCAAATATCGGTAACATTGTCAGTGTAATACGAGGAGAAAAAAGTAGCAAATGCTTAACACATTCACTAGCAGGCGAAAAAATTCATCGACACTGGAATTGCTGATAGCGCATATTTGTACAATATGACAATTCGAGCTTTTATGAAAATATTGACTTACATTTCTCGCCCCCTTTTTTGTAACCTCTCATGCAAATATGTAATCACGTAAATACGAAGATTTTGGTGAAAAAGATGATATACCTTCGCATAATTTGCGTCTGTAGAAATTTCAGTTAAAATTCAATGTTATTTTAAAGTATCATTATGTTCAACACAATTTCTTTCCATAATAATTTAAAATATAAATTTGAAATAAAAAAAGGAAAAAACAGAAAGCATATAACAGAAACAGCCTACTTTTTTGCTATTTGCTTGTCAACAAACTCGAGATAGCTCGAGCCAATTTTGAGAAGTGCCACGCCAGTGCCGATACCAGCTATCGTACAAATGGTAGGACTTGGCGGCACTATAGAACGTATCACCGCCCACATCAAAACGGATCCCAAGCTCAATAATATCGCACCAGTAACACTAAAAGATAAATTCGACAGATAAGAAATATAATTCGATAAACATATTGCATTTGTGTATATCACCAATGTCTATTCTTACCTGTACAAAATTCTCACAGACTGTGGCGCACTTTTTACATGGTCACGTGTGTAGATATACGATCCAGTGCCAACTAGGGTACCAACCAATAAGACATTTGTAATGTCCCTCTTTGGAAATATTCTGAAAAGACAATACCATTATTGACCTTTCTCTTCGTAACATGATAAAAACAAATCTTTATTTTTTTAAGTAAATCTTTAGATACTTGAATCTTTAGAACTTTTGATTCTTCAATCCTCAAATTCTTAGATCTCTAGTTTTTTTATATTTCCATACGTTTTTTTACTTTCTGTTACATTATTTATTTATATGCTTGTCTCGCTTCGAGAGATATTCTATGTCGATCGTACATGGAAGTACAAAAATACATCTGATTTGATCGCGTTAACATCCATGACGTCGAAGATTCATCTATCGCAACGACACGCAATAAATTGCATGCGATCGAAATTACGTAATAAGAAAAAGAAAAAGAGAGAGAGAGAGAGAGAGAGAGAGAAAGAGATTCGTCGTCAAGTTACATTTCGTCAATACTCTCGTCAATAACTTACGTGTATTATACGGATAGTCGGAATGATCGTACGGATTGTATCTACTTACTTGACGACGAGGCTCGGGTTCATGACATTCATGGACATCGCGGTATACGAGGCGGTGCCGAATGCCGGTACGTAGAACTTGGCGAGGCTGCATCGTGTGATAGGTTGTAGACCGAATTTCTTCATGATCGAATTACAATCGGCATCACCGCTTCCACCCGCGTGGGCCATCTTCGTCAGGCGTTCTAAGAGTGTCGAACTTATTTAAAAGTAATATACAGAAGTACGTAGACGATACGTTACACCGTTGTCTCGACGCGATTTTACTCCTATATGCCTATAACCTATAACCTTGCGTAGAGCGTGCATGTCATGAGTCGCTGCGTTCGCTACCGCAGCGCCGCGCAGGCGCGAGAAAAAACTTACTATCGGTCACAGTCGGTAAGATATTGGCAACCGCACATGATGTTACCGACTAAGTGAGAGTGCCTGAGTGTGTTATTAAAAAAAAATTGTGTTTTATATATAATTAAATTTCTCCGTGCTTCTTTTGTCTTTGTTTAGTCTCTTGTATATATCAATAAAACTTGTACTTAAGGAATAATTTATTAAAAAATATTTATAAATAAATGTAGAATTGATTTGTAGCCCTCGCATTTGTATTTTAATTGGATAGTTTTCAAATAATTAGCACTGATGTTAACATTTTTTGATTCTTTGTTTTTTTCAATCAAATAATTATTGGAATAGAATATACTTTGTATTTTTTGCATAAGAAATTTGTACCGAGAAAATCGTAATACGCAACTGTCGATGCTATGTGTATAACGGGTTGCCGGGTGTTTCATGTTTCAACAAAAAGTAATTTATCTCAATTATTGAAGAAAAAAAAATCTGTGTTATCTTCTTTCGTAATAGTGTTTCGTGTTTGCTGAATAATAAATAATTATCTTAATTTCTTAATAATTGTCCTAATTTTTCTTATTTATTCTTATAATACTGTTAAAATCTTGCATACGTAATTCAAAAATAATAATTAGTTCTTTCTCTCTATGCAAGATTAGTATTACACAGTAAGATTTTTTCACGTATAATATATAAGTATAGAATAAAAAAAAATATCACATATATAATTATTAGCACTATATAGTTGTTGATAATTTTGCTCGCTTATCGTCTGCTTATATTATACGTATTTTATTACGATTCATTATTGTTTCCTATGTTACGTATAAAAATTTAGTTTGATATACATAGTTGTACATTATTCTCTATTTGTCGAGAAAAGAGAAACCTTTTTTCCCGTGAAATATATTAAGAAGACGTTGACACGATATTAAATTAGTCTCTCTATCGTAATTCATCTATATAATCATCTTTCAACAGTTTCTCATGATATTTTTTCGCGACTATTTACATGTGCCATTTAATTGTTCATAGAAAAAGTACCAAGGTCCCATGGTGTAATGGTTAGCACTCTGGACTCTGAATCCAGCGATCCGAGTTCAAGTCTCGGTGGGACCTTAGGAGAGTTTTATTTTTGCCACTTCAACGCGAGGTTTCAAGTTTCGAGATTTCCAATATCTTCGTCTCTCAAACAAATTCCTGAGATCACTTTTAATTACATTATTAAATCAGTGAATGATGAGAGATAAAGAGAAAGGTGAACATGAAACTTTGTTACTTTACTGTTTTGTATTTTGCAAGAGTTTCTTTTCAGCCGATCTGATCTTCAAGCATTTGGCCGTCAGGGTGACTATCGTGACAACAGCCCCGACGAAAGACACTACTCCAAAGACCATCAGTATCGCGAACCAATTTTTGAACGTGCCGATTCTATTGTCGCATTCGTAATCGGCATCGGTATCGTTGAGGTTGAGAGTCGACAAGTTGACGGGCCTCAAAGAGATCGATTTATATTTGCGTTTCGTCCCGGTGTAATTTTGCTCTTTTTTGACAAATCGGTAGGATACGGCGTAAGTGAATCCCTGTCCATCGTAGGACCCTTTGGCGCTGTAGTACTGGATCAATAATTCGTTTCCGCTAGACGTCAAAGGTACTTGGATGTTGTTGATGTCCCAGTGAGACACATCGCAATAGGACCATATCAGGAAGCTGCCATTTACCTGTAAAATTGTTATCGATTTTTAAGACGCACCCGTCGCAGAACTTTACAGAACAATCTCGTGAAAATAATAAATAAATTTAAAAAGAAATTAGATAAAAATTTATTTGATAAAGATATCTAAGAGTTTGTTAAATTTTTTTATTAATTTTTAGAATTTTATATTATTTAAATTTTTTAATTTTAAAAAACGTCGGCGGTGTAAAATTATCGAATTTTCTTTTCTCATTTATGTATCCATCTAATTATCAATAATGAAGATGTATTTATCTGTGCATCATTAAAAGACATATCAAAGATTAGAAATGTATTTTCTGATTCCTTATAAAACGCTTGTTGATTTACATAACTTGAGAAAAGTGATTAAAATACAAATCAAAATTACCTGTGCTCCGTTATAAACAGTGATTTCATTTCCCGGACAATAATTGAGGCTAAAGTTTCGTTTATTGTTAATCTCCGATTTCTCGTGGTCGAGCTCGTTTCTAAGAATCTTTATGTGAACGGAGACTCTTTCCGTGGTTCTACCGAGAAACTTGTAAGTGCATACGGTATTGGGCGGATACCAGCTCCGCAGAGATTTGATGTTCTCCCTGCTGTTACGCCGGGAGCTCCTGTACACAAATTCGCATCTCGCGTGTTTCGTTTCTTGCGAGAAGCGTTCTTCTTGGAGGGTCACTTGAAAACCGTCGTGTGTCACAGTGCCGTCCTTTCGAGCAAAGAACTCCAGAATTACGTTCTTCCCGCGCGAATAGATACGCGGTACACGGCCGCTGCCGCAGAACTTGGAGATCTCGAGGATCTTCCCGTTCACGTTTTCCAATAGCGCGAGATAATCGCCGCCGTCGCACGTGACGTTTTCCGATGATCGATCATCTCCGGGATATTTGTACTTTGATACCTTAATAAATCATACAAAATACATCTATTACAAAAGAGCAAATATGTTATATATAGATACAGTAATATAATTAATAAATATATAATAATCACAATTATGTAATAATCAAAATAAAATTTAAAATCAAGTAATTGAATAATTAGAATAGTAGTCGAATAATAAAACTATTTAATATCTTTATGGCAAATATAAACTTGTGTGCAAGTAGTATACTTTGTACAGAAAAGTTATTAACGAGAGCTTACTAATGCTCCCCTTTTCTGCTTGAACGAGTTACTTACCGTCGTGCTACCGAACGTCTCATTCGGCCTTTCAGGGTCGCCATTGAGATAACGGTTCGGGACAACCCTCCGTTGATTCTGCCTCGTTATCTTCGAATGCATTGATTTTATGCGAAGTCTCGGCTCGCTCGTGCCAGGCTTATTCGGCGCCTCTTTGTGATGATATTGCCTGTCTCCGTACCACCGTGTCGTTTTTTTCTCGTAGTGTCTCCGCCTCGTTAATTGTCTATTCGTTTCCGCGCTGCGTCTCGTTCGACAGTTGTGTTCGTTCCTCGATTGATCGTCCCCGATAATAGATTCATCCGCTAGGAAACGATCCCGACTCGCGAGGGCCGAGAACGACGATCGAGCGAGTCCCTCAGACTCTAGGGAGTCCTCGCAATCTTCTATTTGACAACTCTCTTGATCGCTATAGTTCATCAAGTCGAAAAGGTCCTCCGGCTGACCGCCTATCCTGAAGCGACCGGCACTCGATTCCAAAGCAATCCTGCATCTGTGAGTAAGAAGAATTTCGGTATATAATTGATATCGATGTAATTGATAAAATATTAAGGTTTCATTTTTCATTTTCATTTGATATTCGATACTATTTAATAAAACGATAGAATTTATATGGGCAAACTTCTGATTTCGGAGCAAGCTCCAGCAAAAACCAGCAATTATTAGTGACACGCGCGCACCTAATTCCACGTGGATAGACGCTGGGATAGCCCGGCGAGGTCAGCCTACATGATCTGCGCTCATTGCGTACGGTACACTCCATGGGACACGTGGGCGACGAGGACGGTGAGTAACCGCGATGACGCTCAACCGCGAGGCGTGCCGGCAGAATGGAGAATTGCGCGGAGAAGACCACTGGGTTCACCGATGCAAAATGCGCGTCCGACGACAAAGTAATGGTCAAATCCGGACCACGTCGTAGAAATAGCCTGTATGAAAAACATATGTGATTTTATAATATCAGCGGCGAGAATCTGAGAGAATCAAGAACGAGACAAGATATATGAGAAGAATAAAGTACCTCGTAACGTTCCCAGTCACGTGGCCGCAATATCGACCTGTCTCGTCGTCAGGATCGTCCGCGCTGTCCGAAAATTGAAAATACGCTCCCTCGCATCGAGCCTCCTTCAGGAAACCCACTTGCAATCTCCTGACCTTCACCTCGATCACCTACAACAAATTTAATTAATTACCGATTAATTTCGCTACTTCTTAATTGCTTACTTCAATTCTTACGTTATCTTTTATTATCTATATTTTCTCGACTCATTTTTATATTATTGCTACAGATTATTTTTATTGCAAATTGCAAATTAAAGAATTACGATAAAACATTAAAAATAATTATAACAATGATTTATGGACCTGTGGATCTCTTAATGGCGCTCTGATTCGCACAATGCATCGTCCCATTCGTCCTGTCCAGCGAATCCAGCCGACCGAATTTCTGATGGTGCGATTGCATCCTATGTACCGCAAAAAATAAAACGCTCTGTAGAAACCGTGTGTAATAAATAGATATTTTGGATAAGAGGGAATTCGCATTGGTCGTTCAGCAACCCTCAACAATCTTTCGTTCATTTCTCTTTGGCCCTTCCGCAAGACTCTCAGACCCTTGGGGATCTCTCAGAATCGATCTCGCTCAAATAAATTTATTTCGCGGAGGAGGACAAGACGTTGCGAGAAATGGTTATCGAAACGCCGCCCCCGGTATTTCCGATGACAACACGATCTTATTTATTCAACGACCCTCGACTGCACCGGACTGATGAAATTACTCAGAGTTTACCGGCTAATTAATTGCCATTGATGTCGGCGATCTCACTGAAATGAAGCGCCGTGTCCTGGATGCTTCTGTGTACTTCTCGACTCTCGGCTATATTTGTCATCTTAATTTTATCGCGTGCGAGTATACAGGTATACCTCGTGCCTGATAAATCGATATCGTTCAGTTCCCGCATTCCACAACTCTTTTGATAAATTGCAAAACGCTCGCATTGGAAATGTTAATCTATACGACAAAAGCATAATAAATATTATTTTGTGTAAATACAAGTAAAATAATAAGGTATATATAATTACATTTCTTTGTTATCTCTGTTAATTAATATATATGTTTTCCGTTATATTTTTTCTTCGTTTTCTTTTTGATATAAGTCGTATCATATATTTCTCAAGAAATGTATATATATTTAATATCTACTACAATACTAGTATATGACCGTTGCAGATGCTATCCATATCACAAACGCGTGACAATGCATACAATTAATTACATCAAGTGTCCTCGGGCGATAGCTTCTGTACGCGACGGTCTTCTCGTTACGAGGGACATGAATAGTCATAAACTAACAAGTTCCTTTGATGCATCGGATACGAGAAAAACATGTGAAAAAAATGTTTATTTTTATTTCATTATCGCTATAAATAATGTATGAATTATTTCTATGCGCAATCTTGATTTTTGATCTTTTGTTTTATGTAATGTAAAGATAGTTTTTCCCTCACTCCCCTCCCCCCCTTTCCCTCCCGCGCGAGCGGCGACCTTAACGATGGCGCTAAATACGTTGTCCCTCCATCTAGGCGAATGTTATTCCATTACAAAGGTGATTAACGTTCTTTCTCGACGAAGTTTCGCCCCTTGTGCTTCATTAAGCTAGGCAATTTCATTCCCGTCGAAGCTTCTACCGGGATTGCAGCTCCTCCTCTATCGAATCATCCGCGAATCATCCCCGGCTATTCGAACATATTTGTATGATGACAAAAATAACGTCGTTATATTTGAAAACAAATTTATATTTTCTCTAAAAATAATTTTTTTATGAAAAAAAATCATACTTATCAATTTATGTAAACCGATAATATCTCATTTATTATAGTGATTGACGAACAAACATTAATCGATCGGCAAACCTTTGATTTCGGCGGAAGCCCACGAAGGATCATTGAACGACAGGATCAGCAGCGAAAGCAGGTACAGAGCAGTTTCGTATCTCATCTTCGCCGCGGTTTGTCCTACTTCACGTCCTCCCTGCGTCGTCTCGTCTTTCGGTTTTACTCATTTTCTCTTCATCTTCATGGTGAAGGCTCACCACTCTTCATAAAGTCGACTGTCGAGAGGTACGTCTTATCTGCGAAATGAAAAACGACGACGCGACGTCGAAAACTTATCTCACGCGATTACGGCAATCATTAACTCTCAGTTATTCATCCTCTTCCTTGAATATATAAGACGTGAAATGGAAATTAATTTCAAACGATCATAAAGACGATGGAGGCTGACACCGAGAATTAAGAGTTCGTAGTTTCCACCTCCTTTCTAATTCGTCTACTCATTTGGGATTCATTCGGCGTATCTTCTCTCGCGGGAGGAGACGAACGGTGTAAAAATAAAAGGCTGGATCAAGTTGAAGGATGGCGGGTGGATAAGCGGGTAGAGAAGGAACCAAGGATATACATGTAAGCCCGACGCGAGCTTTTGCAACTCCGTGGAAACGAAAAATTCCAAAGTTCTTGAAGCCGAAGGGAGACAAGTCACGACCAGTGATCCCTTCCGAAGAAATGGCTCCGGTCTTTAAGAACTTCCCAAGATTTCTCTTTCTTTCTCTGTCTCTCTTTCCCTCGGTGAGATAATGCAGCGGCCAAACTCTTCGTGGAAAAAAAAAACCAAAAGATTATCAGATCTTTTTATTTTGGAAATCAGAAACATCGAGAAGTTTGCAAAGATCCTTCCAACTATCTTATTCTTCCAGCAGAAGGATCATGGTAATCGGTCCTTATCTATATCCTTAATAATAGCTTGTATCCAATCTCTGTATTAATCTCTGTAATAATATATCCAATCTCTATATTAATAAAAATTGATGATAATTTTGAAAAATGAAAAAATCGTGATATCTGAATCCATGCATAAGATTTCTTTCTTTT